>BOPN01000778.1:145000-155000 GCA_017312705.2 Penaeus japonicus
TCATCACCATTATCATCATCACCATCATCATCATCATCACCATCATCGTCACCATCATCACCATAATTATCAAAATCATCATCACCATCATCATCACCATCATTATCATCACCATCATCATCATCACCATCATCATCATCATCATCATCATCATCATCATCATCGTCATCATCATCACCATCATCATCATCATCATCATCATCACCATCATCATCATCATCACCATCATCATCATCATCATCACCATCATCAAAATCATCATCACCATCATCATCATTACCATCATCATCATCACCATCATCTTCATCAACTTCATCATAATCATCATCATCATCACCATCATCACCATCATCATCACCATCATCATCACCATCATCATCATCACCATTATCATCATCACCATCATCACCACCATCATCATCACCATCATCATCATCATCATCACCATCATCATCATCTTCACCATCATTATCACCATTATCACCTTCACCATCATCATCATAACCATCATCATCATCACCATCATCACCATTATCATCATCACCATCATCATCATAACCATCATCATCATCACCATCATCATCATCATCACCATTATCATCATCACCATTATCATCATCACCATCATCATCATCACCATCATCATCATCATCACCATCACCATCATCAGCCATTTTAGAAGACAAGCCCTTTGTAGAAGTTTCAGGTCCCGTCATTTGACCTCGTTTTCTCCTTCCTATCCAACAGTGCGAGTGTCAAGAGGGCAAGCCACGCCTATGATATTGTAAGATTTACTCTCCTACAAGGCTACAAGATCTGGTTTCGAGCGCTTTAGGTGTGGACTAGATCATGAGTTTTGCAAAGTTACCATTGAGCAACTGAGCAATGTCCTTCCACTCAGACACCAAATGGCTACTGTTTCGTCTCTCTCAACTCGAAGCCTGTGTTTTTTTCCCAAAATCTGCATTATTTTATTTTGTTCATTATAATTATTTTTATCATTCTAATTACTATCATTATCATTGCTATCATCACTATTATCATTACTATTACCATCAATAATATAATTGTTATTACTATAACTAATATCATTATTATCAGCATTATTATTAGCATTATTATCATCATATCAATTAGGATATCAATATTTATTATCATTATCATTATTGTCATTATCATTATTATTAGCATTGTTATTATTACATCAATTATTATATTGATTTTCATCCTCATTATCATTATCATTATCATTATCATTATCATTATCATTGTCACTGTCATTGTCATTGTCATTGTCATTGTCATTGTCATTGTCACTGTCATTGTCATTGTCAGTCATTGTCATTATCATTATCATTATCATCATCATTATCATTATTATTATCATTACTATTATTATTATTATTATCATTATCATTATCATTATTATCATTCTTATTATTGTTAGTGTTAACATTATTATCATTATTATCATTATTGCTATTACTCTAAATATTATTATCATTATTAATATTATTATCATCAGCAACATTATTATCACTACTACCATTATTATGGTTATAATGATCATTATTATCCTCATCAGCATTACTATAATCATCATTATCAATATCATCAGTATCATCGCTACTATTGCATATTATCATTATTATTATCATTATCATTATCCTCAATATCAAAACTATCATTATAATTATCATCTTCACCATTTTTATCATGGACATTATTATCATTAGCATCATTATTATCATTATTACTGTTATTATTAATATAATTATCTTTTCTATTATCATAATAATTATTTTGTTAATATCATCATTATCTTTAGTGGCATTATTATTTTTAACATTATTATCATCATCATTATATTTAACATTATTATCATTATCATCATAATCATTATAACTATTGCTATCATCGCCAGCTCTATCTTCATTATTATCATTGTATGTTTCCCCGCATTATAATCATTGTAAAGAACTCCCCCTCCCCCCCTCCCCCCTTAGACCCCGCGGGTGTGAAGTCACGCTGGAGTTGCCGCTGTCGACGCCTTGTTTGCTTGAGCCCAACACGCCCGCCACCCGAGGGAATTTGTGAAGAGTCGGCTTGTACTTTTCCCGTTCTCTTATTGGTCTGTGTCCTCTTGTTGGCTGTCTTTACCTTTCTTTTTTTTCTTGAATCTTGTATTTTTATCTTTATCTTTATCCTTATTTCTATCCTTATCTCTGTCATTATCCTTATCCTTTCCCTTCTCTTTCTCTCTCTCTCTCTCTCTCTCTCTCTCTCTCTCTCTCTCTCTCTCTCTCTCTCTCTCTCTCTCTCTCTCTCTCTCTCTCTCTCTCTCTCTCTCTCTCTCTCTCTCTCTCTCTCTGTCTCTTTCTATCTATCTATCTATCTATCTATCTATCTATCTGTCTATCTATCTATCTATATATATCTGCCCCTCCCTCAGTCATGTTGAATCATTCGGATTCGTGTTGTATCACTCGTAAAGGTAAGTCGATATTCTAGTGTTGTCCTCAGACGTGAAAGAACCCCCGCCCCCTACTTAGTCCTCACTACATCGGTGTCCCTGGAATCTGGTCCGGCAACCGACAAAATGGCTGCACAAACGGAACTCCAGCGAATGACCAACAAGCGAACCAGGCCTGACAGCAAGAGTGACAACTCCAGCGACACGGAAAGGGAATGTGAAAGAGAGGAAAAAAGAATAAAGGATGATATTGTGGAAGTCAACGAGGCAGCTCTCGTGGATGAAGGCGGTTATTCCTAGAATCTTGCGAAATGTCCTTCAGGGAAAATTTACAGAGGGCAATGCAACTAGGAAAAGAACATCCTCATAGTGAGCCAATGCTGAAGGTGGCAAGGGGAAGACCGTATCTTACAGTGAAGAATGAAGAGACGGAGCAGTTCCTGACATCGCATGAATAAAAAGGGTCAGTGCTGTTTGTCCCACAGGAAGGGGTAAAAATGTCGAAATATTCCAGTACCCCATAGAACCGGACCTAGAGTTTCTGCTCAGCGACGAGAGGCGAGGAGCGATGCCAGCTGGTTGCCCTCATGAAAGGAGAATTCCCGGAGGTCTTCATATCTGGGGCGGGGCACAGGAGGGTGGCGCCGGATGTGGAGCCGCCAGTCCTCTGCCTCATGTGCAGCAGAGGGACCTGTCAGCAGGACGCCAGATGCAGATTCTGTAGCAGGAAGCATGACTCCAGGATCTGCAGAGCAAAAATAGACAAGGGAGAGAGAGTGAAACCTTGCTGCTGCTTTTGCGGAGGCTCGCACAATGCTGGGTCTCTAGGGTGGCGAGGCCAAGGGTGGAACCTAATTCCTCGGCTTCCCATAAAGGAACCGAGGAAAAGGCAAGAGGAGTAACCACCAGACGACCTGAGTAGGAGAGTATACCGCCCCCCAACGGTTGGTTACAAGGCCCACCACGAGGAATGCAACTCCAGGCAAAAACATGGCAATGCCATGAATTGACAAAACAACAACAGCCAGACGAGAGAGTTTGTTACAGCCTAGGAAACGATGAGGAGCAGTGATGTGCTCTTCTGTTAAAGAGATATCTGCAATTGCTGGAATGATGCATACACTAGTGCAGAGGATGGATGCAATTGAAAAAGAGCCTGCTATAGTGTTGGATAGTAGTGTAGAAAACAACAAAAAGGGAATGGAGGCTGAGGAAGAAGCTCCTGTAAAAGAAGCCTCATGTAAGACATCAATGAGCTGGTAAAAAAGGAAAATATAGAAAGCAAAATTACTAAGTGCAAAGCACTGAAAAAGATAATCTTTTGAGAAAGTGGGAGTTAGTTCAGGAAAGGTGACACAAACTCAATGGTTATGGAGCATATTATTTTAATTCCGGAGACCGAACACGGGGAGTGTCTACGTACGTCAAAAGTTCGATACGGTTTGAAGTATTAGAGATGTCGTATAGAAATAAGGGTACTGAAAGTGTATGTATGAAGCTGTATTTACAAGGAGGTGAAGTATATATTGCAATTTTATAAATCTCTGGGAGATGCTTTGATCTCAGATACTTCCCATATTGCATGTACTCTGACTCGACTCTGAAAGTGGGTGATATTGATGCTAGACACCCGCAATCAGAGGTGATAGACAAAATCAATGATAATGGTATCATATTTTACCAATTTCTCAAAGATAGGCCTGAGTCATGCTTTCTGGGTAGTAAAGAGGCGACACACATCAAGGGAGGACGACTTGCTTGGCGGTCAGGGGGTTCAAGGAGAATGCGAAGTAGTAAGTGAACTACTCAGTGATCATTTCGCATTATACATTAAGTGGGCTTTGAGTAAAACAGTTAAATTCCAAAAGAAAAGGTTTATATTAGACACAAACGACAGAGAACTGTCTATTTACAATATGGAGGGCTGGTATGGATATTACACACCCTAAAGATGAGATAGATTCCGCGAGGATTTGGTAAATGCGATAGTAAGATTTTACCTACAAAAGCTATATCCCACAGAAAGGAGAAGAAACACGGAGCAATGAAAATAGACACTGCAGTGATAAGACACCTAATAAAGGGTGGACACAGATATCAAGGATGGCACGCAGGGAGTGGGCTAAAAGAGGCAGGAGAGAAGGAGATAATGATGTACTCCATAACATATCATAGATGAGTGGGGAGATAAGAAGGGCAGTAAGGGAAAAGAATTGGTCAGAGTTAGCGTAAAATATTGAGGAAAGTATAAGTCTCAAGGTGACAAATACCCTCATTGGTCATCCACTCCCAGAAGAAGAGGCAAACAAACATATTGAGAAATGGGCAAAAACAAGCACTCATGATGCTTTGTTTGCATGAGAAGCCGAAAGAAAGGGACAGATTGTTTCATCCATAAACATTACTGCAGTATCCTGTCAGGTAATAACTACACACGAACTTCTACATGCAATAAAAAGAGGGAAAAGCACCTCACCAGAGGAAGATGGAGTAACATATGATATTCTCAACTCATTAGCAATTATGAAGAATAGCCCTCTATTAGACTTATTCAATATGAGAAGGCAGATAATATGTGAGGTGGACATTTAAAGTGCTCAAACTCTTAAGCAGACAAGGAGCAATATCAAGAGGATACAGTTAGACTATGATCAGATTAAGAAAGGTGAGTCGATTGTGATGAATGAAACCGTGTAACACTATATGTGTGTGTGGGGGGGGGGCAAGAGCAAGTGAGAAGGCTCTATGCATATGATAATTAGGTTAGGGTACAAATACTACTAGGTGTTACGTGTTCCGACAGGTGAGCAGGAAAAAAAATGCAGGGTGTGTAGGTTACCAAGGTCACACACCTTAGTATACTATATCTTACAGTGTCCCTTGCTTCAGATTAACAGAAACTCAAAGATAGCTGGACTCCCCGAACAAGCTGTATGGATGTTTTGAAATGGCCAGGTAATGGAGATTTTGAAGTCTCTCTCTCTCTCTCTCTCTCTCTCTCTCTCTCTCTCTCTCTCTCTCTCTCTCTCTCTCTCTCTCTCTTTCTCTTTCTTTCTCTTTCTCTTTCTCTTTCTCACTCTTTCTATTTCTTTCTCTTTCTCTCTCTCTCTCTCTCTTCCTTCTCTATCTCTCTCTTTCTTTTCTCTTTCTTTCTCTCTTTCTCACTCTCTCTCTCTCTTTCTCTCTTTCTCTTTCTCTCTTTTTCTTTCTCTCTCTCTCTCTCTCTTTCTCTTTCTCTTTCTCTCTCTCTTTTTTTCTCTCTCTCTTTCTCTTTCTCTCTCTCTCTTTCTCTCTTTTTCTCTCTTTTTTTCTCTCTCTTTTTCTCTCTCTCTTTCTCTCTCTCTCTCTCTCCAAATCACTTGTTTCTCTTAAGATGGACAGATATCATACAACAGATATCTCTGTACCACTGTTGTATGAGCAGTGTTCCACATGCCAAGCTACTTCACAGTCAGCCGACAGTTCTGATACAATAAGCGTCGTGGCCCAACCAGTTGTTTAAAACAAGCCCTCAGTAAGCGGGAACTTACTTGGTGTGGACCCATCGTTTTACTAATGCCCAGTTGTGTGAGTTCCCTTCCGATTACATATGCTCTGATGTTGGATGGTATGGATATGGTATACAGTGGTATGGCTGGTGGCATTAAGTCTAGGTCAGGTGCACTCATTTTGAACTTGGGTTGCTTAGAGGTGGTAAAATAACGTCTTGACTCAGACCCTGTTGCTGTTTTATGCAGGTCCACCGGGTCGCTCCTTCAGCATTCAACAGCTCTCTTTTGCACATGGTGGATGTAGTTGTTTGTTGCAGCTGCATGGATTTTCTCGATACCGACGCCGAACCTTACTATTGCAGTCATCTGCGGCTCTTCTGTGATAACCAAACAAGGCTTGATCTTTTTGTTTGGTTTTGTTAGACTTGTAGGCAATATGACGTCCTTGAAGTATCAGCGGGTCCTCCTTGAGGTTCGCCACCTGGACATCAACATTATCAATACTCTCCATTTTGTCCTCCCGAGCTCATCCCATGTGCAGTCCTTTATCCTTTAGCCAGTAGGTCCTGATGTTATCTAACTCTTGTTGAACTCTTGCTCCTCCCTGTACTACAAAATGGGGATCTTGGTGTCCCCCGTGTACCACAGGAGACTTCAGAGCCAAAGGCACTGATGACTGGCTAAAGCAATGGTCCAGAGATGTGTGTGGCGAAGTCTACATGGTTTGTAAATCTATGAACAGTCAACAAATCAATGAAGATTCAGGTCACCAACATCAATTGCATGATGCAACTAAGTGATTGCAAAAGGCCATGACTGCATATGCTTGCAATGCAGATATACAGTAGGATGGATGATCTCCCATAGATCGGGCATGTCCAGCCAACACCACCAAAGGCGCCCATCGCCCTGGCGTCCCACTAGCACCACTCTCCTGTAGTTTGAGAGGACGTCAGCATTCAGGACTGCCAGGGATGTTAGTTTGAAATAACCTGACTTTGGGTGATCCAATTGTCGGTTAGCATCGTCATTGGGGCCATTATCTAACCTATGGCTGTGCTGCTAATAAGAAGGGAGGCAAGTGGTAGAAGAGTGCATTTCAAACACATAATATTGAGATATTGTGTGTAATGGGTCACTCTGCTTGGTTTGTTCAGATTACCTTACAAATAATTGAATGGAGCATGGAAACCAGCGATCAGCTGTGTCTGCTTCATCTGGTAAAGGCAATGTCAGTGAGATGATTTTGGAGGACACGCGAGGGACTTGTGACTTCGGCCGGCCCTTCCCCATGAATTTAACCACCATCGTGACACAGACAATGCAAGAGTATATTCCCTGCTTTACTGTGTGTCCATTTGGCTGTTATAGAATGCTTAACCATTGTAATATATGTTTTACTTACTGCATAAGCAGCACATTGTTGCTGGTCTGGTCCATGGCCAATTTTGTTATTAGTTGGCTTTTACAGTCTCTTCTTGTGTGGCAGTCTTGCATTGGTAGCCTTTATGCTTGCAGCAGTAACAGGTCAGTTTCCTTTACAACAGTATCCCGCTTCGCTACCAAATTTTGTACCACAGATTCATAGAACCAAAACAAATTTCTTGGTGCTAAATTAGCATTTGGGGTTTTAATGATTTAATGCTGGTTTTAGATCTGGGAACGCACTCAGAATATGTGCAGTATGTGTCCAGTCTTCTATGAACCCCTCAGAAACCACTTTTGTGCAGTCAAATGTGCTGCACGGAACAACACTCCGGGTGGTAACCCTGATAGCTGCTGGGCCTTATAGGATAGCTCAGTAGCTCTCTCTCTCTCTCTCTATCTTTTCTTTACCTCTCTTTTTCTCTCCCTTTTTCTCGTTTTCTCTCTTTTTCTCTTTTTCTCTCGCTCGGTCTCTCTCTTGCGCGCTTCCTCTCTCTCTCTCTCTCTCTCTCTCGCTCTCTCTCTCGCTCTCTCTCTCTCTCTCTCTCTCTCTCTCTCTCTCTCTCTCTCTCTCTCTCTCTCTCTCTCTCTCTGCATAAGAACTAGAACAATAGAAAGTACCCAGTATTTAAATATTAAGGTATCGCTGCCAGTGCCTCGAGGTGCTCATAGGATCTTGAGTTTCCCCCGCCTCTTGCACAGCCTATCCCTTGCAGTCGGCTTTGAGGAAACCCGAAAGGTCGCTCCGCTCAAGAACATTGCAAATATGCTCGCGTGCAAATCCTCAGACGGCTTGTGAGCGGAGACTATGCAAGAGTCTAACGAAGATAAAGTGGAAGGGTCCTTGCTAATTAAAAAGTGCGCAAACAAGCGGCGGATAAGCCACCCATCAGCCCTTAGTAACCAGGCTACCAAAGACTATGGTGGTTCACTTGTTTGGCAAACGAGGTTGGGTACTTCCGGTGGTGGGAGAGAGGGGGGCGACCAGCTAAACAGTGTATTGGGTTCAAACATTCAAATACAAACAACCAAAAAGATGACTTGCAAACGTTTGAATTAAGAGTGTACGTAGTAGTACGTCTGCAAGAAATATTCATAAACAATTATGTATATTACCATGCATGTCTCTAGTATGAGCTAAATACAAAATCTCTCTCTTTCTCAATCTCTCTCTCTCTCTGTCTCTCTTTCATTCTCTCTCTCTCTCTTTCTCTCTCGCTCGCTCGCTCACTCTCTCTCTTACTCTCGGTCTCGCTCTTTCTCTTCCTCTTTCTCTCTTTCTCTCTCCCTTTCTCTCTCTCTCTTCCTCTCTCACTTACTTTCCCTTGGTCGCCCCACTGATGTTGGCTTTATACCTTGCAACACATATACCTGCCTTAATTTCTTACTTCCTTTCATTTCTCACTTGAAAGTTGAAATGACAATGGTTGATGAATAAAGTAATTCTATTTTTCTAAATTGGGGAAAAACAAAATCACTGAGGTGAGCAGTGATACTTCATGGTAAGTTTTCTTTAATCCAGCGTCTCATTGCAGCTGTTGCAGCAATGGAAAGGGCTTTGTGGTGTGGCCTTTAAGGGAACGTTAAAAGAAAAGAGACGAGCTGTTACAATACTATAGAAAATACTTTAGTGTACAACAGAGAATCACAGTTCATCCATAGTATTACGGCGTACCAATTTTACTAGCACAGCACTGATTTATGCTTCTCTCATATGTCCCAAAGTCCACGCAGAACATCCCTTGTGATACAACAATTCAACTAAACCACATGATTATCAAATACACACATATGCCCGCATTTACTGCACCTTATATATGTAAATATCCTCCTGTTTGATGTCTACTAAATACAACGTGTACTCATCTGACGTCAGCATCTGTATCCGCAGCACGAGGCAGGAAGCTGCGTGCAAAGAGTGTGGTGTCCGGGATCATCCGCACTGAAGTTGACAAATAAAGCTTTGCAAGTGCGTGTGCTTCACAGGAGCGGCTATGAATATTCATTGGTGCAGACGGACTTGGATGGGCGGTGCGCGCTCCGGCCCGATGAAACGATTGTGTATTGTGTTACTAGCAACGAGATGGTAGCTATTGTCTTTTGGGACTTAAGCGTGTTCAAATGGGAATGCTGTTTGCACGTACTCGCGTAGTTATGCTTTGCTTTATCTAATTTCGCAAACACATCTATATGCAGGGATATCTATTTGCGATAGACGCTATCATGAAAGAGTGAAGATTACGAAAAGGGCGACATTTTATAAGGAAAGGGTTTCCGAATTGTTGCTAAGGCTTTGGTTTAATTTGCATGTTTAAAATCACTCCAGTCGACGCTAAGAAGATTACGCTTAAGCCAGAATATCCTTTTTGAATGTCATGCTGATAACGAAGATAAGCTTCAAACTCTGAGAAGATTAGATTCTACGATGTAAGTTCATAAGGGTGTTCAGAAGTGTGCGTCTTGCCACGACCACAGGGGAACACTTTTAACAGGTAATATCTATATGTTACTGTTACATACGTATGTCATGCAAATCATGCAATGTAATATATTATAATAGTTTACTATTTGGGTGGTTCCGTCGATGCGTCGTGAGCCGAATTGTTTTTAC
>BOPN01000778.1:162500-165000 GCA_017312705.2 Penaeus japonicus
ATCGTACTCAAAGGGTGATCGATATCACAGTAACAACGAGGCGAAAATCAAAGTTGTAATGAAATAGTTCGTGTCTTTAAAGCAGAGGTTCACTGTAGAGAAAACTAGCAGTGCCGTTGACATAACAATTATGAAAAGGATCTTCTACATTTGCGCTGTACATAAGCATTATAATGAATATTTTCCAAATAATGATGGTACTCGTACAAATACGATCGTTGCCAATAATAACATCATTATCGTAGCAGTCACTAATAACGCAATTACGGAGGCCTTCCTGCATCTATCCCGTTATTGCCAGCGCCGAAATCACCATAGCAGCCAACGTTCCCAATGTAATTAAAGTGCCACTGCTATTAAAGAAACAATAAACCCGAACATATATATACAACAGTTGACATATAGTTGAAACATGATAATGAGTGAAAAATAAAAACTTCCTACAGTGTCATCAACATACTGCAGGCATCACATTCTCTACCAACGGCCAACATTTCCATCTGTTTCGAGTTAAAATGGAAAATGCCTGATAAAAGAGCAGCCGTTCGAACATGATTCTCTATGTGCGTGCATGTGTGTCTGTGTGGGGGCGTGTATGTTGTTACGTGCATGTTTGTCATACATCCCCTTTTATGGTTCCGTACTTCTAATTCGACGCCTGTTTGTTCAGCGAGTGGGTGAGAGCGCGAGAGGCAGAGCTTTGCTGGTGATACGGGGAAATTGGGGCAAGATTGGTAGCATGATAGGGTGGAAGGGGAAGGCTCGCAATGACGAGCGAACGGGGCGGCCAGATTGATGGCGGCTGCAACGGCAGGCTGGGTTCACTTGGGATTAAGTGCCCCCAGCCAATTGCAGTCCGTTGAGTGCAGCTGTTATGAGCACTTACAATAGTTATGATTCTGATTGAGGCATTAAAGTGCTACCATAGACTTCGCAATTCATAAGTGCTATTTTGTATTGCGGAATTTAATTTCACTCTTTTATAGATGAACAGTTGAAAAATATATATTAATAAAATGCTGTATGGCCTCAAAGCACATGTTAAAACATGCGGTATGTATATGTATCTATGTAAATACATACATATTTACATATGTACATATATACAAATATATATAATCCTCCTCCCCCTCTCCCTCCCTCCTCCGCCTCTCCCTCCTCCCCCTCTCCCTCCCTCCTCCCCCTCTCCCTCCCTCCTCCCCCTCTCCCTCCCTCCTCCCCCTCTCCCTCCCTCCTCCCCCTCTCCCTCCCTCCTCCCCCTCTCCCTCCCTCCTCCCCCTCTCCCTCCTCTCTCCCTCCTCCCCCTCTCCCTCCCTCCTCCCCCTCTCCCTCCCTCCCTCCCCCTCTCCTCCCTCTCTCTCTCTCTCTCTCTCTCTCTCTCTCTCTCTCTCTCTCTCTCTCTCTCTCTCTCTCTCTCTCTCTCTCTCTCTCTCTCCCCCTCTCCCCCCCCCCCTCCCCCCCCCCCCCTCCCCCTCTCTCTCTCCCTCCCTCTCCCTCCCTCCCTCCCCCTCTCCTCCCTTTTCCCCCTCTCCCTCCTCCCCCTCTCCCCCCCTCCCCCCTCCCTCCCTCTCCCTCCTTCCCCCTCTCCCTCCCTCCCCCTCTCCCCCCTCCCCCTCTCCCTCCTCCCTCCCCTCCCTCCCTCACCCTCCTCCCCTCTCCCTCCCTCCCTCCCTCCCCCTCTCCCTCCCCCTCCCTCCCCCCTCTCCCTCCCCTCCTCTCCCCCTCTCCCTCCCCTTCTCCTCCCGCTCTCCCTCCCTCCTCCCCCTCTCCCTCCCTCCTCCCCCTCTCCCTCCCTCCCCTCCCCCTCCCTCTCCCTCTCCCCTCCTCCCTCCCCCTCTCCCTCCCCCCTCTCCCTCCCCCTCCCCCTCTCCCTCCCTCCTCCCTCCCTCCCTCTCTCTCCCTCCCCTCTGCCCCCTCTCACTCCCCTCCTCCCTCTCCCTCCCTCCCTCCCCCTCTCCCTCCCCCCTCCCCCCCCCTCTCCCTCCCTCTCCTCTCCCTCTCCCTCCCCTCCCCCTCTCCCTCTCCCCCTCTCCCTCCTCCCCCTCCCCCTCCCCCCCCCCTCCCTCCTCCCCCTCTCCCTCCTCCCCTCTCTCCCTCCCTCGCCCTCCCTCCCCCTCTCCCTCTCTCTCCCTCTCCCCCCTCTCTCCCTCTCTCTCTCTCTCTCTCTCTCTCCTCTCTCCCTTCCTTCCTCCTCTCTCCTCCCTCCCTCCCCCCCCTCTCCCTCCTCCCTCTCTCCCTCCCTCCCTCCTCCCCCTCTCCCTCCTCCCTCCCTCCTCCCCCTCTCCCTCCTCCCTCTCTCCTCCTTCCCTCTCTCCCTCCTTCCCCTCTCCCTCCTCTTCCCGTCCCCGCACTAAGATTATTGTTTCAGTAATTTATCGATATTCATACACGCGCGGGGCCATTATGGATTGTTATTACCTTCGACACCACAGTTATTCTCCGCGAAGTTCCCTGATTCATTCGAAACCTTTGTCCCGCGAGACTTCACGTGCGGGGACCG
>BOPN01000778.1:210000-215000 GCA_017312705.2 Penaeus japonicus
TTGAAAGGCTACTGACATCTGAAAATAGTTGGCAAACTCAAGGTGGAAAGAGGTATGACTTGAATGCAAACACGAATACGGGTAATGCTATCAGAAGAAACTAGGACAATAAGAACCAAGAATGTAATTACACAACAAAGTTTCAGTTTAGGACGAATTAACAACCACGTGAGGTGAATAATGAACCTATACTGAATAAGGACCTAATAAACATTATATATATAAATGCCCAGTCACTCCTCTGGCATACGGAGGAAATGGAATCATTGGTCGTGGAAGGACCTGCTTACATTTTATGCATCACTGAAACGTGGCTCCTCCCAAGCATAAGTGATAGTTTAGCAAATAGTTTTGCCTAAAGTATTCATCACCATGATCGGGATCGTGGGGGAGGAGTGTGTATGTGTGTGTGTGTGTGTGTGTGTGTGTGTGTGTGTGTGTGTGTGTGTGTGTGTGTGTGTGTGTGTGTGTGTGTGTGTGTGTGTGTGTGTGTGTGTGTGTGTGTGTGTGTGTGTGTGTGTGTGTGTGTGTGTGTGTGCATTAGGGATGACTGAAAGGCGACAGATGTTAGCACAGATACTGACAAAATCGAAGGTGTTGAGCATATATAGATAACAGTGTAATGTAGGAAATCCTCGTGCCCACGTAAATTCTTTTAGTTATATCTCGGAAGGCTTTAAGAATATATGTTTGCCCATTAAGCCCATTTTTATTCTGGGCGATTTCAATTATAATTTGTTGGCATCAGTCAATAAAGTTAGCAAATTATTTAAAAATGTCAAATGAACTCATTTCGTAGACAAAGCAACTATAATGACTTCCACCTCCGCTACACCAATTGATCTCTTGATTACTTTTAAACCTGGAATTATAACTGGTCTTGAAGTAGCTCCCAGTCCGGAGCCGGATCATGAGCTTATGGCTGCTACTCGCAAGATAAGAAAACCGAAAAGGCAGCCAGTGCTTCAAACGCTGCGGTGCCTTAAAAACTTCAAAGTCAAAATGAGCTTTGTAATTTATTATTGAACGAAGTTTCCACTCTTCATGGTATTTCACAACCCGATGATGTCCATGTACAAGTAAAAAAATAACTGATACTTTCTTGAAATGTACGGACACTCGCGCCCTCATTGTAGCAAGGGAAATAAGACGGCCTTCAGCACCGCGGATGTCAGATGCCAGTAAGGCCGCAATGAAGGCAGGGGACCAACAAGTATGAAGACCAAGAGATTCAATGTGACTCTGCGCAGTTACGACAAAGAAGAGAAGAAGCGAGTAAAATTACTTATAGATAAAAGTAAAATACAATACTACAGAGGTGATTTCCAAAGCAAATATATATATATATATATATATATATATATATATATATATATATATATATACATATATACTGCTGCAACATGGAAAACTATCAAGGAAATTATTCCTGACGCAACATTTAATCCTAAATAAATACATGACAACGCTAATCTAAAGGAGAGAGCTGAGGATTTTTTTCCTTCTTTCTTTTTCTTTTTTGCAAATGCTGGAAACATGCTTACGAAAGGTTGCAAGCAAATGTGAACTTTCATGCTACCGAAGCCAATGCTAATTTTACTTCAGACGAATGTTTCAACAATAGTTTTAGACTTCATCTTGTGGACTGCAATACTGTTATCTTAACCATAAAAGGTTTAAGAGAATCTAATTATTATGGTTCACACTTTCACTTCATAAAAAAATACCCTGCCAGTAATTATGTTTTACATCTTGATTATCATAAATACTCCCATTGTTACGAACACTTTTCCTGACCTATGGAAAATTTCTCATATTATTCCCTTATTATTTCCCTCGATAATGACCGATTTAAGTTTTTTGACAGTGTAAATCAAAAGATACTTAAAAGCAAATGCATTTAAAATGCATTAAACTAAACATAGATCCTCTTTGGTTCCGGGCTTATCTAACGAACCGATTGCAATTAGTAAATTGTATTCGCTCCGAGAAATGTTTCTTTTGGTGTCCCACAGGATTCGGTGTTAGGTCCGATTCTATTCTCTATTTATGTGAACGATCTATCCGAGCGCTTACAAGACTGCTTCGTAGTTCAGTAAGCAGATGACACTCAATTACCTCTGACTGGAATTGCTGAATGCATTTCCAAGTTGATTGAAAGAGCTGAAAGTATTTTGTCGACTGTCAAATTATACTTTTAGAAAATTGGGCTATTAATGAATGATTAGAAAATTCAATGCATTTTTATGGGCTCACGGCACTATTTAACATAAGTACAGGATGATAATGTTTTAAATTTTAATGGAAATATAAAATCTAGTACATTTAAGATTTTGGGAATATATACTTTTTAACACTGTGCAGTGCAAGAGTCGCCTTTTGGGGAATTCAGAAAAGTACGCCCAAGTATCCCCAGCTTTCAAACAACTAGAATGGTCAAGAGCCGATAATATTTTTTATATGGCATGAACATCTTAATTTTTAAGATATTAAATCATCAATTACTTGACTGGTTAATCAACATGCTTTCTGTTAACGAAATAAGAGGCACAGATACGAGACAAAGCAATGATCTATTTGTTGCACGAACCAATACTACAGCCGGATCGAAAATGTTATTGGTAATACGCCCATTAGTCTGGAACAAAATTCCACCTCAGGTTAGGGATACAGGCTCTCTTCCTCCCTTTCTCGCTCTCGCTCTTTCTCTCTCTCTCTCTTTCTCTCTCTCTCACACGCACAAATTCGCTAATTTGCGTACAGCATGTCCTAGATGGACCTGGATGCTACAGCCCAGCAGCAGAAGACGCCTCCACGAAAAAGAAATTATTCACCCCGTACCCCATCCCAACCCTTACGTCGCCCAAGATTCTTTGTCACGCATTCCACCTCCACCTCCGTCTCCATCCACTTGAACTTTGACCTTTCCCACTTCTGTTCGCCATGTCATCCCTGCTTACTCACTGACCACGCCTCCATTACGCCGAACCTTGGACCTTCATTGAGTAATTGGACCGTGGGTGTGCGCTGGTGTCGTGACGGGTGCTGATTTGATGCTTCGATCAGCTGATCTGTGACATTTTGATTTCCACTGAGCCAATGATTCCGACGCCACCGCTGACTTTGAGGATTCACTTTTGTGATTACTTTTGGCGCCAGTGTTGTCTTTATTAGTAGCAGCTTTATTGTTATGATTATTATGATTTTGATCATAGTAATTGATTTTGATGATTAGTTTCATCGTTGTTAAAGTTGCTATAATGAAGCAGTTGTAGTTGTAGTAGTATTCTTGTCATTATATTGGTCTTTTATTCATTTTTATTGTTATCACTATTCAATATATCACCATTATTATGACAATAACTATAATAATCATAGTGATGATTACATTTTGATAATGAAAACGATGATAGAAATGATGGTGGTTATGATAATCATTAATAACGATGAGAAGATAACAATGATGATAACAACAATTTACATAAAAAGGATGATAATGATGACCATGAGATGAGAATGATAACATTACCAGCAAATGTAGTAATGATGGCACTATCCATGATTATGATCATTATGGCATTGAAGAAATTATGATGATAGTGACACAAAGAATGATTACAATCATAATCATGATGATGGAACTGATAAAAGTAATGCATAATATTGTTAAATGTATTGATGACAGTGATAGTTATGGTAACACAACTACTAATAGAAATGTTATGAATGACAATAATGCTGGTGATAATTATTAGCATAATGATAATGATAATATTATCAAGATAATAAGGATAATAATGATATTGATGATAATGATAATCATAATGACAATCATAAATATTGACAATGAGGATGATAATAACGATGAACAATGATAACAATGAAAATTATGAAAGAGGAGAGAGAAAAAAAATAACATTGCAATAATAACAGTAGCAATACTAATAATCATGATGATAACGGCAATATCAAAGATGATGATAAGAATTATAACATCAGCAATGATGACAATGATGCCGTTAGCAATAATGATAGTAATAGTTATAATATAAGCATATTGGATGAGTAGTAATATCGATGAGACTATCGATAAGGATGACTATCATGATGATAATGATAACAAAAACATTAATAACAATAATAACGATAATGAAAATAATGATTATAAAAATGGTAATCATGTACTTGTGTTTTTATGATAATAAAAGAAAACTAACGAAATAGCATATCTTTCTTTCCTTCATTACTACAAAATATGTAAGATCTTGTCCTTTATCAAGAAGAAGATGGTCAAGCGAGGACATTTCTTACGTAGCTTTTTACACAAACTATCTCTTCCAGTTTTTGCGGCCGACGTCTGCTTCACCTCAAGGCATCAGATGACTCTCGTTATCTTCGGTGCATGTTGGACTGACTCTATAATCTCTCGTTTCTGACCTTGCGACTGATAGCTATGGGGACTTTTGGTGCCTTTTTTTGCTCTCGTTTTCTGACGCGTGAATCAAGGTCGGTTTATATATAAAAAAGAGGGAGTCGAAAAAAATAGTTTTTTTCATCGGCTAACGGAGCGGTGTATTTGCTTTTTTTATTCATTTGTTTTCTCTGTTTGAGGGGATTGGCGGTCGCGGTTTAGTCATGCATGTGATTCAAGGTACAGATTTACTTTAAAAAAATAAATCGTATGTAAATACTAGACCAAGAGTGTAGATTTAGGCTATAATCCGCCTCGGAGTAATCATGATCATGTTATCATACATTAGACCGAGGCATAGGATCCTATTTCCAAGTTTCAACATCCCCGGGAGACAAGGTCAGACCTGGAAATAATGACGAGTTCCCTCCTTGGAAGAAGGAATAAGGTCATGACTTGAAGATAAGACCAAAGCCTCTGTATACACGTTTAAAATGCTACTGCTAACCTGAAAGATCAAGGTCAAAAGCGCTCCAACTAAATGTCAACCAAACTACGAACCTGAAGTATGTCACGTGACCCCTTACCT
>BOPN01000778.1:220000-225000 GCA_017312705.2 Penaeus japonicus
TAACTTTGCAAGCACAAGTATATACACGTTTGTATACTCTATACATATGTAAATGTAAATGCCTTTGAAGAAATGTGGTTGAATGTGTGAGTATGCATACATGTTAAAAGTTGCGTCCCTGTATTAGTTTACTGGTATATGGTGATTACTCATAGAACTCATTTTGATGAACAAATCTTTATTGACTCTTACTTTTGTCAGGTTTGTCAGATGGTGTTGCCGGATAACCATTTATAAATCTTGCAGAAGGATCATTAAATAACACTCTAGAAGTATGCTCGCGTGATGAAAGATTGTGCGATTTAGCTATGGTGCCTTTAGAGGATGCTCCCCGAGATCCGTTGACATCGGTATGGAACAGATTACTGAATCATCAAAAATGCAATTGTAAGTAATGTAATTATGTTGAAGTAAATAAACTGACAAATTAATTATTCCCGTTTTCTAAAACATTTTTTTTATTCATATTTCATTCAGAAATGCGACCCCACTTAGTCTGCCTCTTATTTTGTTTAATCATCAATAATACGGTTGCAAGTGTAATGAGATTTTTATAATGTAATTATAGTAATAAAAATCTATCCAACTAACACTTTGTCTCAGACATTTCATGTGACTCAGTGCATACACACATATATTGTGTATATGTTTGTGTGTGTGCATGCGTGCGTGCATATGTATGTGCCTGTGTGTGTGAGAGAGAGAGAGAGAGAGAGACAGTGTGTGTGTGTGTGTGCGCGCGCATTAGTTTTTGTGCTTGCATGCAAAGTGAGTGTACATATGCAGAATATCATGCATACAGATACAGTACGCAAAGTGGGTAATTCAGTTCAGTTCAGAGAGATTTGCGAAGGCTTCCCTTCGCCCGGGCTATATGCACGAGGCGGCCCGGCCTCTGCCAGCTATAAGTGCTGACTCATCTGATCATCATCACTGAATGCTTACCGTGGCGGTTGGATTGCCTGAAGGCGCTCCAGTTGCCAGGGGGAAAGCAATAGGCATAGCCGCCTTACCAACCCGGCGGCTGTCGTCTCTGGGCCTTGCCTGAGGAAGCGAGTGTGCTCGCATTCCATCAGATAGTGCCCTATATTGGCGTCCGGCGCGCCACAATGGCTGCAGCGTCGCTCATCATGCCCAATGGTGGGTATGATTTGCCACGCACAAGGGTAGCCTAATCTCAGTCTGTGAAGACTGACTTCGGCTCGCCTTGGTGTTCTATTAGAGAGTATCAGCGACTCATAGCCTGTGGCGTCTGAGTACCAGCTGGCCGAGGGGGAGGTTCTCGCTTCCTCTCTGTGGCGCTGCAGGGCACCGACCTGCCCTGCAGCCATCAATTTACGCCTTAGCAGTTCTCGGCTAGGATGCACCACAAGATTACTCAAGGAATTTTTCCTGCCTTCCTCCATAGCCTGTCTTCATCGTTCTCTTTAATACCAACATGGCTTGGAATCCAGTTGATGATAATGCGTCTACCTTGATCCAGGATTCTCACAGGCAATAGTGAGAATCGTGGTCAGAAGGTAAACGTTATCAAGGGGCGTGCTTTGCTGCAGGCTGTCAATGGCGGCCCTAGAGTCTGTATGTATGACAACATGCCCGTCCGTCTGGGCTGCATGGGCTAGGGCTCCCATAATAGCGACAGCCTCTGCTTGGAGCGAGGAGGCATTGTCGGACACCCGCATAGCTTGTGCTACGTCCCTTGCTGCAAAGCCGGCGCCTGCAGTGTGGGAAATGGGGTCTACAGAACCATCCGTGAAGTAGGTTTTACTACCTGGTGGAGTGATTTCTGCAATGTTCCTCTCCGCCTCAGCCTTCAAAAGAGACGGAGAGTACTCCTTGACAGGTTCATGACAGAATACTCTATCAAGGATCTTGCCACGGCGAGGAGCTGTGGCATAGTCAGGGTGGGGGAGGTCCATGCCCTTGACCAACAGAGTCTCCTTGAGCTCAAAGCGTATCAACACCCTGGCTGTATGAGACAGCCAGGAGTTGTTGGCAAAGAGTTCATGGTTCTGTGCAAGCCGACGCTGCACTTTTTGTCTTAGCTGCGAGTCCGGCGGGGACTGTAGGACTTTGGCAAGAAACTGAGCCGCCATCTGATCGATCCGGATGTCCAGAGGGAAAAGGTTGGCCTCCAAGAGGAGGTTGGCAACCTTAGCCCATATAGGAGCACCCAGAATGATCCTGGCGGCATCGTTTTGCATGACGTCAAGCCTTTTCCTTAGTCCAGGCTTGACCGTAATCAGGGCGACGGAGGCGTAGTCCACGATGGGACGGACAGCGTGCACATAGAAGGATCTTAGTACACGGTGCCCAGCCCCTAAGCGCCGCCCTGACAGAGCTCTCATGACAGAGAGTCTTGCCTTGGTCCGTTCTAGGAGGTATTGAACCTCCGAGCGGAAAGTAAGGTTACTGTCAACCCATACACCCAGGTATTGGAAGACGTGAACCCACTCTAGCTCTAACCCTTGGACTCGCAGCCTTTGGTCTCGGACATCCTGTTTCAGCGCCATTGCCTTCGATTTGGCTGCTGAGATCTTAAGACATTAGATCCAGACAACGCTGGGTCTTTCTGATTAGGGTCTCATTCTGCCTCCCAACGGAGATAATTGCCAGATCATCTGCATATGAGATGATCTTGCACCCCGCTGGGAGTGGAATGTCGAGGATGCTTAACATGAGGGTGTTAAACAGAGCCGGGCTGAGGACCGCGTGTGGAGTGCCATTCTCCAGGGGCAGATGCCTGGAGAGGTGACCTTGGAACTTCACTCTGGCAGTTCTGTCCCGAAAGTAGTCATAATCCAGGCAAGCAGTCTGCCCTTGATTCCTTTGCGGATCAGGACCTCTTGAATGGCAAGTGGGCTCGCCAGTTCAAAGGCCTTCTCCAGGTCCAGGAAAACAATGACAGATCTGGTGATGCTGACAGTGCTCAGTAAGGTGGCTATACTGTGAGCAGTGCTCTTACCCCTTGTGAACCCATGTAGGTGTTCATGTGGAGGTCCCAGCTTCCATTGGAGCCGGTTCAGTACCATTCTCTCTGCCGTCTTTCCCAGACAGCTGAGTAGAGAGATGGGGCAGTACCGACCCGGCTCCTTTGGTTTAGGGATGGGAACTATGTCAGCCCTCTTCCAGCACTGTGGTAGTGAGGAAGTCTCCCAGGACTTGTTGATGAGATGCAAGAGTGCAAGCTCACCTTCAAGTCCTAGGTGGGAAATGATGGGGTAGGAGATCCCATCACAACCCGGGGCTGACCGCGAACTGGTGCTCATGTTCCGCCTTAGTTCCCTCAGAGAGAACATGGCATCGGCATCATCAGGCATGCCTGCCTGGAAGCAGTTCCTCTTGGCATGCCCTCAACTCTGCTGGTAGACCGGCGCTACTTGTTCTTGCAGAGAACTCGAGTGCCAGTCTCTCTGCCTCCGACCGCGGGTCATGTTGGGTCTTTCTGGGGGCTGAGCGATTTGTGGCCCGTCTGATGGTTTAGCTCTGTAAGGGAGGTTTGGTGGCCGGGGACTCACACCACTCCAGCCACTTTTCCTGCTTTACCCTCTTAGCAGTTTCCTGAGCATCCCCTGAGCCTCTCTCACAAGAGCGTGGTTCTCAGGGGTTCTCTGTCTGCGGAAGTGTCTTCTGCACATATTGATTCTGTGGTTGACCTCCTTAACCTCATCATTGTAGTACCAGGCGTCTTTAAAACACCTGGACCACGGACGAGTTTTGGGAATGGTCTCTGAGGCTGCCTCGTCTATGGCATTAACTAGTCTTGCCTCAAGTGTATCCACATTATCATTATGTGAGAATTCACTGGTTCTGAGGCACCTGGCCAGGGCCTCCTGGAAAGCTTTCCAGTTGGCCCTGTCCACCTTCCATCGAGGATTGTGCTGGGGCACAGGGGCCAGGCCCGATCGCTCGTGGCAGTGTTGTCCACAGACCAACTAATTCTCTCGACCAGGGCCGCAGTGACAAAGGTAAGGTCAAGGACCCCCCCGCCAACGTGCGTAGGCTCCTGAGTTTGTTGAGAGCAATCTCGGGGCATGACTCAAGCACCGCGGCTATGTGATAGCCTGCCGCATCCCGGTTCCGCGTGGGAGCCAGGATGGGGTGGTGGCGGGCGACAGTCTCCCCCTATGAGAATTGGCTCGTGTGCCGCAGCAGCACAGACTTCACTAATATCTAAGCTCCTATAGGATGGCCTGCTGTACACATTGTACAGCTTGAGGGGACCCCCAGCCATATGGATCTCAACTGCTAGGAGTTCAACACCTTCTCCACACTGCACAGGATCGGCAATCAGGGAGCAGGGAATATTCGACTTCACGAGGGTAATCAAACCTCTGGTGCCTTCGTTAGAGGGCAACACAAAGGGATGATATCCTGAGAAGCGAACAGTGTCTCCTGTTAAAGTCTCCTGGAGCATGACAATGTCAATGTTCCGAGATCGCACGATCGCGTGGAGAAGGGCATTCTTCCGGGAAAAGCTGTTGATATTCCACTGCAGTATGCTTAGATTAGGAACCATTGTGCTAATCTGAGTCCATTAAGTCTGCGTCGTCAATGACGTCGACATAATCGGTCTCGGTGTCCCCGGCCTTAGTGTGGGTAACGTCAGACATTTCGAGGTCTGACAACTCCTTGGTGAGTTCCTCACTGATCGTGATTTCCTCACTGGACTCGTCACTGTCGTCAGGACAGGTCGAGCCATTAGAAGGGCTGGGTCTCCTGGGAGGTGGAGAACCCCTGGTCGCCTTGACCTTCACTCTGGATGGTCGTGGCTTCCTCGCCCTTTGGGGTTTGGGTTCAGGCTCTGCCAGTGTGGTCTTGGCCGCGGGTTGGGTAGGGAGACAAGTCTCGCCCTGGGGGTTTGTGGGGAGAGGTGTCTCGCCCTGAGTTGAATGAGGTGTAGAGGCCTTGGGCCTTACATCCCTTTCCTTCAGGGCAGCGACAGTCTGGGTCATTGCCGTGACGGCGACCTTGACTGCCTTCTCCGTCTCTTCACTGGT
>BOPN01000778.1:232500-245000 GCA_017312705.2 Penaeus japonicus
GTAAAGATACAGTGATACAATGAAGTTTGAAGAGATACAGAGAGTTGCAATTGTACAGTGGACGACACAGAAATACACACAATGAAAAGTTTAGTGACTCAAAGAAATATATAGAGATTCAGAGAGATGCAGAGATACAATGAACATGTAGAGATGCTTATACGTATTACAGAGAAAAAGAAAGGCGTAGACATAGAGAGAGAGATATAGAAGAGGTGTTGAAATACAATGAGACGTGTTTATATAGAAATTTGGAAGAGAAGGAAAGGGAGGGCTAAGAAGAGTTGTCCTTTTTCGTGATCAGAACTTTGTTGTTTTTTTATTCGTTTACCATTTTTTAAGAAAAGCGTACTTAAACAAATACTGTATATTGTGAAATACTTTTTTTAAAGATCTATCCTTTTTCAGTAAATATATGAAACGTCAGAGTGAAACATGGCCATCAAATGTGAAGCCATCATCCTCATATCATTTGATAATTCCTCCATGGTACTGTACCTCTCGATCAGGTGACTTTTCTGATGTTGCTGTTTCGAGAGCGTGATGTGTGGAATGAGATTTTGGACAGTTTTTCCCATAATTCGCCCTACGCCTGGCAGTGCATTCAGCAGCCAATCAGCACCTATAGAAACTAATGCTTTCACCAGCCAAACTTTGAACGCGTTGGCAGATTGTCTCTACAAATGACACCTATATCATATCGGCCCAGAAGACAAAAATCGAACATCAGGATCAGCATCAGTCAAGACATCAGTCCCATCAGATAAGCACCTGACCTCACCTGAGCTACCAGCACCTGCTCAAATCTTACCTGCTCCAGCTGAAGCTATTTAGAAGCCTCAAAAGAAGAAGAAGAAGCTACAAGAACTCTTTTAAGGAAGAGTCTTAATCTACATTGCTAAGTGGGTAACACCTATAGCAAGAAGAAGAAGAATTACCTGGATTACCTGACTTAATCCCAAGAGGGTACCCCTTATGCCAAGGAGTTGACATCTTGAAGGAGTTGGCATACTAAAAGAGATCCCTTCATAGTAAGGGTTTTGACACTCGGCTCTCTCGAGCCAAGCACCTCGGTGCTACAAGAGATCCGTAGGCACCACACCGTCCCCCTGTCCTTTACCACCACTTTCGGCGTTAGGATAACACCGTTTGTTTCCGAAGGCGAACCCTGTGGCTTTGACGCATGAAGGCCGGGGTCTCAAAGGGTCCCTTAGTTGGGATACGCGAAACACTGAGGTTGCCACCTTGGTTAAAGTTTAGGGAACGGCGGCCGAATAACATCAGCTAGACACTGCCTACATAAATAACCCGGTTAGGCTCCTCAGAGATAAGAGGAGGTTGTCAGAGATAGGACTTAATCTGACAACTGCGTGAGACTGGACTTTTGCAGTGGCAGGGATCGAACTGCGTGCTTGGAACCATGGCTTCGACCACCAAAAATTAGTAAAACCTCGATGGCATTCGACTTTAACTCGAAAGCAGGAACTTCGAATCCTCTTTGATGTGGCGTCATCAATCCATTTCTTATGGAATCATTGATGCAAGGAATGGATACATTGTTTTGCCAAAGACTCTGACTGATGCCGATAAAATAATGTCACCAGAATTCCGCCGAAAGCTTAAGAGCTCAGGTTTTGACCCCCAGATGCCTCTTGAAACCAAAGCTAAGATGACTATTGTAGTAAAAAAAGTGGACTCGTACATTACAAGCCACTCTAATGAAGAGATAAAAGAGAAACTGGTAAGACAACTCAGCCTGCAAATCGATGAAGTCTATAAGATGCCACAACATGGAATTGTTAAGATTCGATTCCATGACATACAGACTGCAAAAAAGATTAAAGAACAAGGACTGATTCTATACAACTACAGTATAAACCCGGCCCAGATCGAAGAGGAACGATTCACTCGAGTAATTCAGTGTATGAATTGCTACGAATATGGCCATACAAAGGGTAAATGTACTAGGAAGAATGCTGAAAAATGCAGTGAATGTGGTCAGACCGGACACAGGTTCACAACATGTAAGAACACCACGAAAAAATGCCTAAACTGTGGAGGCGAACACAGAACTCTTTCAGGAAGCTGCCCTATTAGAAGGAAAGAGATCACAAAGGCAGTAGAAAAGAAGCAAGAGATTCAAGCCCAGAAAGAGTCCAGACTACTCAGTGAAGTAGTAAAGAACACTGCAAAGGCTACAGCAAAGGTCGAGAAAACGATCGAAAAGACAGCCAAAGCCACAGCCGAAATTACCAAAACGGCGATTAAAGAAACGCAGCCACCCATCATGCAGCTGCCCAACAACCTGGCTGTCAAGACCCTGATTGCCTTGATGCATGCCCACCTGGCCAACCTTGCACAACCAGGCTGCTTTGCAGAACAAGCAAAAGCTAGCCTTGAGGCGAAATAACCTCCCTGAGATGGACCTTCCAAATGACGTGAATTCGGCAGGCATCCTGAGGGTTATGCTCCCTACAGAACCCACAGAAACCCCCAAAGAAACCACAGAAGCACCTGAAGAAGAAGAAATGCCAGAAATGCCAGTTCTTGAAGAAGAAATGCCGCCACTGGAAGAGCCCACTGCACCAGTAACCCAGTATGTGAGGGTGCCATCCCCACACAGGTGCAAGAATATGAAGAAGGCCAGGGAAGCAAGAGGCAAAGCTGTAGGAGTCATCCTGTACACTGCCGGAAAAATATTACAAACGGCAATATTGATGATGATGATGTTGCAGAATACATAAAAAAAATGGCAGGATGAAATACTCCTACAGCAATCAGAAGCTGAAATCTGATGACTGTGCCAGTATCATCGATAGGAGAATTAGAGCAGCCTCCCTAAATCTCGTTGGTGTGATCGTCACCTACCTCGACCCTGAGACCTACAGGAAGAGGAGGAATGGCTATGATGAGTCCCAAGAGAGGCATGAAGATGGACCTGCAGCCAAATCTAAGTGAATCACACCATCACTGTAGTACAGCAGAACGTCCTCAAGTGGACTATGGTTCGTAGGAACGAACTGTCGGGCATGTATAGAGCCCTAAATGCAGATATAGTCCTGATGAACAGTCATGGTTTGAAGGACACAGACAGGCTGAAACTGTTCCCCTACTTATGTTATCAGAGGAACAGGACTGGAGAAGCAAGTGATGGCATAGCAATAGCAGTCAGAAGAGATATCAAACATAAGATTCTCGACGACTTTGATGAAATGCTGGCAATCGAGATAGAGACCAGCAGAGGTCCAATAGTAGTGGCTA
Source organism: Penaeus japonicus (assembly GCA_017312705.2). Lineage (NCBI taxonomy): Eukaryota > Metazoa > Arthropoda > Malacostraca > Decapoda > Penaeidae > Penaeus > Penaeus japonicus. Next base: position 235,762 of record BOPN01000778.1, read on the forward strand.
CAATGTATCTGCCTCCAAGAAGGGCAATTATTCCACTGCAAGACTTGTACAGTCTGCTTCGACGAAGATAACCTACATACATAGTGGGAGACCTCAATGCCAACCATCCAATGCTAAACAATAGAGCAGGCAACCAGGTTGGCAATGCTATTGCTAGAATGGTTGCTGATGGAGATCTAATCCACATGGGACCAGACTTCCCTACTTTCATCACAGGGAACACAGCAACCAAACCAGATATTGCACTGTGCAATAACCAAGCCCACCACAACGTGATCATGGAACCGGGCCCTGCAAGCACCAGTGACCACCTGCCCATCATCCTCAAGATATCATCCAACCCAATCCTGAAAAGCCTAAACTCTAGCAGATTCAACTTTAGAATGGCTAATTGGGGAGGATTCAAGGATGAGCTCCAGTCCAAGCCTGCAGCCAACTTGAGGACTGCAACATTGGAAGAGATTGACGAGGAAGTCCAAAAGTGGTACAGCGATGTTGAAGCTGCACTTGCTCATCATGTACCCAAGAGCAACCACAGGACTATCCCCCATCCAAGGCTAACAGCTGAAGTAAGACTGCTAAATATACAGTCGAATCACCTGCAGCACTATGCAGGGATTCATGGATGGACACAAGACCTGAGAGCAAGATACAGAAGCTTGCAAAGAGAACTCTCTAACCAATGGAGGAGAGCAGCAAATGACAAGTGGGAAGAACTTGTAAGAAAAGTGGAATGGGACCGAAAAGATCCACAGTCCTTCTGGTCAGGAATAAAGAAACTGATGGGAAGAAGTGAAAGCAGTAGTAGCTACCTCCTCAACGAACAGGATCAGAAGATTCATGAAGAAGAAGAACAAGAAATCCTGTTCAGAAATTACTGGAGAAATTGTTTTCGAATTACCGAAGAAGAAGAAAACTTTGACAGTGATTTTGAGGAAACCATCATAGAAGAAATAGGAAGGCACATCCACCTCCTATATCCAGAAGCTGCTTCTGACTTCACTAGACTGGATCCCACAGATCCACTAATGACCAAGATCAACCCCACAGATGTCAAAAGAACTATTCAGAGTTTCAAGAATAGAACTGCTCCAGGCAAAAGCAGGATCAACAAAACAATCCTGCAAAATCTTCCAAACAAGCATGATGTTGACTGGCAAACATATACGCCTCTCACTGTTATTACTTCCCTGACCACTTCAAGGAAGTAAGAGTCAGGATGATTCCAAAACCCGGGAAAAATCCAAGAAAAGTGGAGAATTACAGACCAATATCTCTGCTGGAAGTCCCAGGCAAAGTCTTTGAAAAGATATTGAACATAAGATTGCGAAATCACCTGGAGATTAACGATCTGCAAAATCCCAGGCAACATGGCTTCAGACCAGGCAGAGGAACATCAACAGCCAGCTGTAATCATATATGAAGAAATCGCCAATGCCATGAGCGAAAGGAACCAAGTCAATGTGGTTCTGAGAGATGTGGCCAAAGCCTTCGACAAAGTTTGGCACACAGGCCTGAAACTTAAGATCATCAGGCTGAACCTCCCGACATCCTTGACGAAGCTATTATGTGACTTTGTTGAAAGTCGAAGTGCAAGAATAGTCGTCGGCAATACAGTCGGCGAAGCAATTCCCCTCATGAGTGGAGTTCCACAGGGAAGCTGCCTCTCACCGACACTGTTCACCATATATACAGCAGATCTGCCTGAACCATCACATGGCAGCAATCACTATATGTATGCCGACATCACTCAGATAATCAAGTACGAAGGGAGATCGATCGAGATGATGGCACTCAGAACTGCCAGAGCCATAGAGACCATCAATCGATACGAAAGACAGTGGAAGATCTCAACCAACATGAGAAAATTCCAAGTCATTCCTGTGGCCAAGTTCAAGACAGCAGATCTGATAGTGGACGAGGAAGCAGTGGACTACTGTGAGAAAGGAAAGATACTAGGGCTAACAATTAGCAGAAGAGGAATTGTCCCTCACATAAATGAAAGAGCAATCAAAGCTAAACATCAGCTGAACAAGATCAGAAGGTTCCAGACACTGAGTACTGAAACCAAGCTCTACATTTATAAAGCCCTAGTGCTAGTGTTGCCGTTGTATCGCCAGTGAGTGGCGATGAGCGTTTACTTTGCGTACCCGATTGAGTCGTCGTACGTTTTCTATCAATATGGACTGGGGTAACTCTACCAGTTGTGTAGAAGTGTTTGACTTATTGTTCTTTACTTAAGCAACGAATAAATAGTCAAAAGGAATTTCTTTAAGGAATACAAATAATAATAATGCAATATTAATATGAATAAAATATTGTGGAAATGAAAATAGGACATCGTTTCCCAAATGTATTGAAAAATAACAATATTTCGTATTATGAACTAAATTATTTTATGCTTTATGTCAGACGCATATTTGTGCATTATCAGACCTAGTGAAGGAAAAGTAAATATTGTAATAATTTATTTATAAAAAATATTATGAATTTGTCATGAAAAAACCGTATTCGAAAATGAGGAATTTTCATCCTCGCGCGCCAAGAATGGAGACGGCGTAGCCTCAGTGGGTTGCCAGATACCGCTATTCATCTCCAAATATCGCCAAATTTCCTCAAAACGGCAACACTGCCTAGTGCGGCCCATCATGGAATACCCACCAGTGCCTACCCACACCATTTCCAGAAGGCAGATGATGAAGCTACAGACTATTCAGAACCAGGCAGGCAAATGGATTCTGAATATTCGCTTTCCCGAAGTAGTCACTGCACGAGAGATCCATGAAAGACTAAGGATCGAGGCGATCAACGAGAGACTCCACCATCAAGCCAGAAGAAGATGGACAAGAATCCAAGATGAGGATGAGGAGCTCTACAATCGCCTCAACGTTCGTCCAGAAGGCACACATGCCTGGTGGCCCAAAAGCCTCAGCAGAATCAATGGCATTGAAGAAGTTGAGGCCATATTCACGGCATCAGGTACAGGAGACCGATGATGTAAGGAGGCAACCATGAAGAGGAGAATCTAAAAGAAGACAAGAACGAAGTAAACTTCAAGAGGACCTGCAAGTTCAAGAATGAAGAATGAAGATTTTTAACACCTTTTTAACCAGACTACAAGCTAACCCACAGGGCTCCACTTCAATGTCAAGCACGGCACATCATGCATAGCAGTGAGAGGTGACGTGCGAGGTCGGCGAAGTGCAGCGTGGGAACAGCTTAAGAATGTAAAAAAAAAAAATAAAAATAAAAATAAAAAAAAAATAAAAAATAGCCTGCTAGGTGTTCTGGTTTCTGGCTGCCTCCCGAGGGGTTGACCCGTGGCTTTGTTCAGCTACTAAGGGCGCACATGCAAGCTATTCTCTGACTTCTTTCTCCTGGTCTTACAACTTATCTTTTCTCCTTTCTCCACCTTTCTCAGCTTTCCTTCATCACTTATCTCCTTGCAAATTTCATTTCCACTATCCCTCCAGCTCCCTTCATCACTTCCTCTTCACTTTACACACTTCCATTATTCACTTCAACTTCCTTCTCCTCAAGACCAATCCTAAATAAAGCTACTCTCTTCACTGTACTTAACTTTCTAACTCACTTCTATCTCCTCCCAAGCTCTTTTCACTATTTCTCCAGCTCCTTTCACCACTTCCTCTTCCGCTTTCTCACGCTTAAAAAAAAAAAAAAAAAAAAAAAAAAAAAAAACATCTTGTTTTGTTTTTTTTACTAACTTAATTTACTACTTAAATAATAAAGAATCCTTATCCTTAACCCCAACCCAAGTTCCAGACCCCTTCCTCCCAACCCTCTTCAACTTAATCACCCTCAAGTCAACAAGCAGAAGAACCACAATCAACATGACTTTTCCCTTCCGACCTGGCAGGCCTCCCAGAAGGTTTTGAGTGGACATGACACTTCAATAACTTAACAAGTCAGACAAGTCGTCCTCCCACTACTTTAACTACGACTTTCCTTCATTTTCCTGACTGTTTTTCTTTACCTCAACCCTTCGTCTAACTTATCTGTCCCCTTCCACTTCGGTGGGAGTTCCAGTTTGTTGGCCCAGAAGAGACTGGAAGAATATAAAATACAAAGATGCTGGTATTATTTGCAAGGTCTTCATCAATCAAACGTCTAATCCAATGCGAATGATTTGAATATAAAAGCACATCTATATTTTCAGATGTCTAATCTCCTTGTCATTGATTTGCTTGGTAAAAAAAACAATATATAGTTTGAGATATGCTTGTATTACGAGGATAGAGTAAAAATAATCTGATTAAAGAACAGACAGACACGTGCATATAATACTATGTTATTATTTCGGAACATGAGATTAAAAACCTGTCAGCATTTTATCGGCATTCGCTGAACGGAACGGACATTCTCTCCTTCCCGAGGATTAATTAAGGTAAGTTAGCTAATTGTTAAATGTATACAACAAGAAAAGATGTGTTAATATTTCCAACAGTATTTGCTTGTATATTTGAGAAGCTGAAGATTTGGTTATTTGCACTATATCTTACTCTGCTTACTGTGTGCTTAAGTGGTATTTTCTTGTTTCATAAGAAGTAGTTTACTTCTTTATGTATAATTAAACCATCGTGAGGACCAAATAATATCTATATATCTGTTGACATTATTCAGCAATGCGAGCATTTGTGTTTTCAAATGACACTGGAGTTCATTTTTTTAGCCGGGATGGTTTAGGCTTAAACCATGCCGATTGATTGAAATGCATTGCTTGTAAATAAGGATAGATATTGTATTGCTTCAGGATACTTGATCGTAGTATGCCACTTTATGTGAACAGGATACTTGATCGTAGTATGCCACTTTATGTTGACTGGATACTTGATCGTAGTATGCCACTTTATGTTAACAGGATACTTGATCGTAGTATGCCACTTTATGTTGACTGGATACTTGATCGTAGTATGCCACTTTATGTTGACTGGATACTTGAAGCCCTGAGCTTCAGCAGCCATAGAAATATATACACAGTGGACAGTTAACACTTAATTTCGTCCCAGCTCTTAGGTTTCCACTGTTGCCTGGCGGTCACTGCCATGGCTGGGCACCCCGGTGGGTATGGACCAAGCTCAGACAAAAAAAAAGAAGGTAGCTCATGCCTACTTTAAGGCTATCTCGCTGGCTCCAACAACTACAAACTGAACCACAACCCCCCCCCCCCCCCCGCCAACTGATGCAACCCACACCAATAAAACCACCATGCAAGGGGTCTCGCCCCCCCCCCCCCTTCTTTTTACCTCAGACTTTTTTTCAATTTCCCAGACAGCTCCTTAGCTTTTCTTCCCTTCTTACTCTAAGAATCCTCTTCACCCTCTTTACTTTGTTACCCTCGTTACACTGACGAGTCAGCACTGGCTGACACAGGCCGGGCTCGCCATAGTGGCCATAGCCCGGGCGCAGTATCTGCTCCGTATATCTGGCTTATCCTTACACTTTATTTGTTAAGCTTGACGTGAACCGGTATCCAAAGTCCTTCTATTCTAAGGCTATCTTATGTAATGAATTTCCTCTTCATGTCCTTCCAGGTTCACTTAACTTTCCTGCTGGTAAGTGGCTGGTGTTCCAGTATCTCGTAGAGAGTAATAATTTTCTATGAATTCTTGTTTTTCATAAATTCTCTTAAGCAGGCGAGTTTGCATTTGTTGTTAGTCACTTCAATTAAAAATGCCACAAAAACACCTAAGGAAGTCCGCATCCACACAACAAGCTTTTGTAGTGGGATTTCCCTTATCTGTTGAATATGAACAGATCAGTAAAAAAATAGTGAATACAGGAAATCTTATTATTGGAAGCTGTAGCGTATCAATTGTATGGCAGGGGCCCCGCACTACCAACCCCCTTCTTCGAAGCTGGCAAAATGGGATGCAAGTATGAACTTGATCAGACCCCTGCAATCAGATGAAGGAAGAAGGGAATCTGAACAAAAACAGAATGGGGAAGTTCCAGTGTATAGCTCCTCAACGTTCAGCCTATCAACCATTAAATAGAACATAGACTAAGAGCACTAGATAATATTAATAGATAAAACAAATAAAAGAATAAACAGGTTAATGAAATCCTAAAATTATCAAACTGCCATAAAAAATAAGAGCAACTCTAAAGGGAAGTGCTAAGCTAAGGGCTTACTTTAAAAACTAACTAAAACGAAAGAGGGATCATAAATGATCCTCTGGCAAAAGGCCTTACATAAAAGAAACAAGTTACTAAAACATGGCAGCATAAGGGTCACTGAAGGTGATTCTAAAAACAAAAACTGAAGAAAACAAAACAATGGCAAAGGCCAAAAGCTATAACTAAAATCAATAATAAAATGTCAGGATCCCAAGACTTTTTTTTCTTTGCTGGTTTCTTCTGGTAACCGGTGTTTCAGGTGGAAGAAGGGTAACAAAACTACCGCTGACTGGTATAGACTGACTGTATTTGGTGTAAAACGGGTCATATTTATAAACTTTGTGACGTCACAGGTCACGTAAAAATAATAAATACAAAAATAAAATATAATTGCAGTAAAAAAAATATGGGGAAGGTTGTCGTAAAACACAATAGAATAAAATCACAAAATAAAAGAGATTTACAATAAAATAATGAACAAATAAAATACGACATTTGTAAAGGTGTACCTTCACGTCATCATGATTCGACAAAATATTATAAAACAACTGATAGGAAAATAGAAATACCCCGTAAAACAGCGATTTAAAACTCAATAAAATGACCAATTAAAATAGGAGATAAAAGCAAAAACAGACTCGGTAAAACAAAAAGCAAAAAAAAATAAGAAAGAAAACGTTTGGTAAGGTAAACTGAAACAAAAACACAAGCGAACTAAAAACAGACAAAAACATGCCATGAGGAAATAAAAACACGACAGAAATATAGTACAAATGCAAAATAATTTTTAAAAAATGCCAAGTCGCCTCCGGACTCCAGAGCTGTGGAAGCGAGAGATCGTAGGTAGGCTCGCATGGAGGGACGAAGAACGGAGGGATTCCTTACAATACCATCTTCACGGTAAGGTTTTGTCGTCACTTTTACCTAATCGCAGTTTACTTTTCTATGACTTAAGCCGCCAGGATAGCGCAGTGGTTAGCGCGCCGGCCTCACTTCCCGTTTCGGCAAATCGAGCGCCGTTCAAGCTCGGGAGTGTCCACGTCTCCTGGCTGTGGTTGGGCAGAGCTACATAATTTCGCAAGTGTAATAGATTCTAGTCCTTAACAATTCCTTTGTAAATTACCATTATGAATTGTCATGATATAGCCTATCACCCTTTACTGTGAGTAGCTTGGCTGTTCTCTATGTCACACCATGATATCACTTTTTTCAGTACATAATTATGCAAAGTCCTATATTTATGAACACCAGGTTTATAATATTCTAGATGTTCTAAAACAACAGAAGCTTTATGACCTTTTATCTCAATATCCATTTTACGACAAGGAAGATTTGCTCTTAGAGGTTTATTGAGACTTTTTTCTCACAGCGGCACTGACTGGATCATTTTTTACCTACTCTACGCAGGGCTTCTTTAAGCTGCCAAGTGTGGGCAGGAAAGGGCTTGGCGACACTTGCAGTAAACGGGTTGAGCTTCATTTAGTGCGAGGTATAGTTGGATTTGATGTTTCTTGTTTAATTACTATATCGAAAACTATATAGAACGGTCATATATACTGATCGTAAAGAATGCGCGCGCGCGCACACACACACACACACACACACACACACACACACACACACACACACACACACACAATTATGTGTGTTTAAATATATATTGTATATGTATATATATAAGTATATGTGTGTGTGTGTGTGTGTGTGTGTATACATATGTATATACATATATATATAAATATACACATAGATAAATGTGTATATATATATATACATATGTATATGTATATATATATATATATATATATATATATATATATATATATATATGTATGTATGGATATATGTATATGAATATATATATATATGATTATAAATAAATGCATGATAATTGAGTTTGCATAAAAAAGCTTATTCAAAAAATCTAACGGATATCTAGGCGGTTCATATAACAAGCATGATTTGGAAGATTCAGTATAAGTGGCAGATTTTAATTCATAATATTAAAGTAAAATCGATATTACTGTTTAGGAACTAAAACGGGGAAAGGAAACAGAAAAGATGTGATGTTAACGGTAAAACTTGAACAGTATATATTGTGGAATGGTGATCCTCAAACTTTTACCATGACGATTCAGTTAGATTTCGAGTATTACCCTCGCGCCCCTGTTAGGCAGCATTGCACATCAATCGGTAGTTTTTACACCTTTCTTTATCAGGTACGGAAATGTATTTACTTGTTATCTACAAATACGCACATTCATTTTTCATTTGATGTGTATTTTTGCTTTATCTTTCCCTTATTACTATCATTTTTAATGTGACGCTGTAATCCTCCGCCCACTCGCTCGCGAAGAACCCAGTTCTAGAACACTCCACAGTCGTTATGTAAAACGCGTCAACATGTAGCTAATGTTTGCACAATCGTTTGTTCTGTTTCATGGGTCAAGCAACCTGTTTATTTTCGATATATGCATTATATAGGAAATTAATTACAGGAATTCTTTGCTTTTTCAGAAACTCAATTAACAGCGATTGTCAGGTCAAACAATCTCACAGTTTGTAAAGTAATGGCCATGTTGCATCGGTGGAAGAATTGATAAAGGAAATCTTCAAGATTTGATAATGAGGATAATAATAATGATGATGGCGATGATGGGGAGGACGATGATAATGATAATATTAATAATAATGATAATAATAATAATAGTAACAACTAAAGTGATACTGATAATAGTAAAAATGATGACAACTATAACAGTGATATTAATGCTAAACATAATGATGATATTGATAATGATGCTGATAATGATAGTGATGATAATAGTAATGATAATGCTGACAATGATGATAATTCTAACAATGATACTGATTACAGTGATTGTAACAGCAATGATATTAACAGCAATGATAATTAGTATCAAAACTACCGTCATACCAATAATGCCAATTAAGTCAAACGAAATGTTCCAACGCTCTATGCCTTACCTCGACTATCCCGAAAGTTGTAGTGGTTTAGGCCGCCGTCGGGAGAGCCATGACAGTCAGAAGAGCCCACAGTGCCATTGACTACACGAAGGGACTACCCAATTGCTCTCGTG
>BOPN01000778.1:275000-277500 GCA_017312705.2 Penaeus japonicus
CCATCAGCAAGGAAGAGGGCAACCCACGTGCCCTGAGGGAGTATTACCACTACTTTGACCACCTTCTCCTCTTGCGCATGTGGAAGATGCAACTACTTGATGATGTCCATTTGCTGATCAAAGTAAGCAAGAGCTAGTGGTTATAGTTGATTTAGGTACCATTACCAAAGTTTTGTTTTCTACAATATGTGGCAATCTCATGAAAATATTTATGAGGGAACTATTTTTTGTGTAGATAATACCAGAGGTTAAAACTAATGCATAGGACAATTACACTGATTATGAGGAGGAGGACTTATGGTACTTTTCTTGGCCTATTTATTTCCTAAAGGTACCTCTTAGTAAAAGATTTTAGAAATAGACTAAGAGCTACCTATATACATAAGGACAAGCTGGAGTTAAAGATTAAATTATATTAATTTGCAGATTTTATTGCAGTCTTCAAGTAATAAAGTAAGATGATAATAATTTCTTCCCTTCTCTCCTCAAATTCTTTATTTCTGAATCCAGTATGCATCAGAGGAAGTGGTGACACTACGGACAGCAGAACCTAATGGACAGCCTTTGTTTTTTGTGGTATACAACATGATAACAACGGAAGTTCTTGCCGTATATGAAAATACATCCTCAGAACTACTAGATTTGTTTGAAAAAATGACAGACTTCTTCAGGAATGCAAGACTGTCATGTGAATCACAGTTCACTTGCTCTCCATCAAACAACACCTGGGCAAGGTGAGTTTCCATCTAATAGTCTTTTCACAAGAAATTAGAAACAGTATCATGTGGAATATTATATATTTCAATTAGACCCACTATGCGTATCAAAATAGAAAATGATCATAATGGTAAAAAATGATTCATACCAAATTAGCTTTTAACTACAGGAAAAATATTTTATTTTTCAACATTATAAGAGTTCAATGTCAGTGGTGCTACCTCTTTCTAACTGCCTTTCTTTTAGTGTGTGTATATATACAGTACTCATTTAAAATATGCAGTACATGATGAAGGGTGTCACATACAAAAGGAGAAAAATTAGCCTTTTTCTCTCTTTTTCTTTCTTTTTCTTTTTTCTTTTCCTCTTTCCATGGTGTCTATGTCTTTGTGTATATGTAACTTTTACTAGTCTTACATAAAATCATGATAGACCTTGATGCACATCCTTTTTGAGGCTGATTGTTGTCTTGGTCACTCAAAAGTTGTGTACACACACCTGGAGGTATCACATTCATGCATGATTTATTTATCTATATGTGTGTGTGAGTGTCTGTGTGTGCGTGTGTTAATGCATGAAGAGGTAGGGAAGAGGAAGGAAATTTGTGTATATGACTGAGTGCCACAGGGGCATATTGTAGACACTGGGCATGGTTTAAGTCACCTTCTTGTTCTGCCTCCACATCCTTCATTACTGGTACTTTAGAGCAAGAGGTCAGCAACCTCCTGTATGCCATTGCTTTCAAGGCTCTCTCTCCTGTTAGTGCTAGAAGAAAGTGGTGCCATCTAGGTTTTGGATGGGAGGGGAGACCTATTTGCTTAATATTACAGCAATTTTAGTAATTATGACTGTAATTGTCATCTTCATTCATTACTCTTAGTACAATAAAATAACAGCAATCCAAAATCCCGTCATTTATGTCACAACTCATATCTTCAGGCTAAAGCTCCTGTGTCATATATGTCGTGACACCCGTCTGCAATGGTTAACAACTATATACACTCCTCCTTCTTACTCCTTGCGCCACCTGGTAAAACAGCCAAACTGGCAATGGCGCTCTACACACTTCTCATATGGTCCAAGATACTCTGGCGTCAATAGGTGACACCCGTCCACAACAGTTTAAGAATGTCCTTGAATCACTCATATTTTATTTTACAATATCAACATCTTGTAACTTTTGAAGAGATACATAGTGCTACTGGGTTTATTGATACGCTTTACAACAAGATTATATAAATATAACAAACAATTTATTTAGGAAGTTATACTTACAGTGAGTGGTGTAGAAGTAATATATGTATAGTTCTAAAAAGACTACAATCTCAGACTTTTTTAGTTGATGTTTTATATGTTTCAGAATGATTTTTTTTTTTTTCCCCTTTTCAGATTAATTCACAAGAGATTTAAGAAAACAATAATCAGTGCACGGGGTGGTGGTGTGACAGTAGCCACTAAACGACTTCTGGGTCAGTTACCAATCTCAGCACAGTCATATTCAGCTTCTCCATATCTAGACTTAACACTCTTCTCCTATGACGACAAATGGGTATCTGTGATGGAGCGACCAAAGAGCTGTGCAGATCATCCTATCAGGTCAGTAATCCCGCCTTCTTGAGTGTGGGTGACTGTTTCCTTACATGCATCCACTTGGAATTAATGGTGTGAAGAATTGTTCAGGATATGCAATACATTTTGTTGGATATTTCATTTGTAAGCAAACTCAAGATCATTACTCAGCAAGTAGTAGATTGATTTTAGTGTCTTTGCTTCAGTACAAGCC
>BOPN01000778.1:285000-290000 GCA_017312705.2 Penaeus japonicus
TTACCAACATCTCTTTTCATCAAACTTTCTAAGCTCCCGCCATGACTGAGTGGTTGGAATATAGGGCAGCACAAATCACAAGAGTGATCGTTCACATCACAGTACATATGTTATGATTGTGCTTGAACCGGACTGGTGTGTGTGAAATAAAGGCGAGATCGATGAGCCAGATCGCTTGACCCAAAGGTATCAGTGATACTAGAAACCCCAAAGGTCTGTTGATTTACTACTCTTTACCATAAATCTGCTTTTACTCTGCTCAAAATGTACTCATACTCTGCTCTCACCAATCATATCATATCCAAAACACTTATAATTAACATTTACTCGCATGTCCCAGATCACCACCAAAGTCTATTCTATTGGTTCCAGAGCAGCAATAAATGTTCGCCATGATCCGTCAGAAACTTCCTGCTTAATCCTTTACACTTTTTCACTACACATCTAATCCTAATCTATCTCCGTCTGTCTTAAAATATGCTTGTAAGCTACGCACATCAACTTGCATCTACCCTAAACTTCCACTTTCTACCACAAACATAATATCAATCTCGCGTATTGTAACCAAAACCTAATCAACAGGTTCTCTTGTCCGTGTGAATATAGCCATTAATTTTCGTCACTTCTTTTGCGCACTTCTGGTTACAAACTAGCCAATAGACGGGGCCGATCAAAAGGATTAACTTCTCTTGTTCTTACACAGAAGCGTTATTTCTTGTTAATGTAAAAAAATAAATTGATAAGACCAATATTTCTCTTAGATCTTTGCTTTTGTGACCTGGGTAATAAAAATGTCAAATTTACCTATTGTCCAGAACATTCCAGGTAGAATCCGTGTTGGGTAGCTGGTAGAGAATTTGCTGCAACCTACAGGAATTTAGAAGAACTTCTTAGAATGGAAAACTTACGAGGAATTTCAAGTACCTTTTCCATCTTTTTCAGACATTTTCAAATGGATACACATACAGAGACTCATCACTTACTACTTCAGCTTAGTTCTAGTTGCCCAAATGTCCGCACAGACCTATCTGAGTTTATCAGAGATGGTATCAATAAGCTGCTAGCATTCTCCATAAGTTATGCATGTGTCCAATTCAAGACCAGAATGAAAAAGTACTCTGTGCCAGCATCTGAAGCCTTACAAGCCATATTGCGGCGTGACAAGATATAACGGACTGTGGACACCGCTACCAAGGGGGCTGATAAGGGAAAGTGATTTACTCTACGGTCGCAAATCTAGAAATGCTAGTCTAAAGTAAACACGTAGGTTGTTTTCTTCGAGTCTGATATAAATGAAAATGTGCAAAATTGTCTGTTTAACTTAGAAGTGAGTTAACTTCTAAATTTCGTTATCTGTACCACAAAAAACAATTTGAAAGTGATAATGACATTCTTAATACTTTAAACCACAAGCAGCTAAGAAATATAATTTGCTACTAAGAAGCAAGAGTTGTAGTACAAAGTGTTACACAACCTTCGCTTGGCGGATGCAGTTTTTTATTTATTTTATTGCCTACAACAGTATTTAGATCATTCTGAAGGTCACATATTTCTTGATATATCGATATATCATTAATGCCATAGATATTTAGTTATTTCTATTTTATCATCGATACAACTGTATTAACACTGCAATAATGATTAAGAACGACTTGTAAGTTTTAAGGGACATAATTATCTAGTAGCAATATTGATACCTCAATACGAAACATTACCGTCCCAATCACTTCCTAAGGTAGGCTGCTGTTCCCTGCCCTGCCCCTTGTGTGGCTTTCTCCGTTTCCCGCTTATAATGTCTCTTCCTCGGTGCATTTTAATAGCACTTCAGGCACAGGGATACTCAACTACCAGGGAATGGGCGTGGGTGAGAGATTGCGCCTCAAAGGATCAAACTATCGAAAAGAAATGTTTTATTAGACTGTCCCTCTTTATTTCGTCTAACTATGTATTTGATTGTGATTCTCTTCCACAGTTGGGCGGGAGGGCTTTGTCTCGGAATTCGATAATGAATCATTAATTCAATGATGAAAAAAGCTTCCGCATTCTCTTCATGAAAAAATGAAACACACGACTCCTCTCGCATACTGAAAGATCTTTTGAAATTCAAAAATGGTACAACGTGGTACAAATACATGCGTTGTCCTAGACAGAATTTTATTGATGACCTTTCAGACAAACAATGAGATTAGGACACTAACTTCATGGCCTACTTAATGTATTCATGTGATATATATATATATATATATATATATATCATCGTATTCCACTGATAAAGCAACGTTTGTCATCTATCATCAGCCCTCAAACGGTCTAATTTTATAATCATTCAGAAGAGGCAACAAGAGTACCGTGCATGCAAAATGAACTAAATAACAACAAAGCCAGATTGCCAGAGGAAAGCGTCCAAGGCCTCAGGACTGATCACATTCGACATGTAAATCGAGAAATGATGTCACTTTACGATAACCGGAATAAAGGGATTCGCCGAGAGCATCCTCTGTGTGGTCGGCCTCCACTGTGTTGCAGGGACCAACATGCCGAGCGCCAGGCTTGTACTCAGCACTATGATTGTTATCATTTCCTTGAATAAGTGTATTTGTTCTTTTTGCATAATCAAGTAATACTGTATATCTCACTAGAGAGAAAGAGTGCAATATGGCAACTGCACTTCATCTGACCGCCCCAGGATGGCCTTGATAGCGACCTGCATTTATGTAGGTTACTACGGCAAAGTTATATTTTAGAATCCCTCTTTGTAACACTTTGTCCATGTTAGTCACGTATTCTGTCAACCTTATATTTACAACGTAATATGTTGCAATAACCGACATTTTAGGATACGTATTAACTTGGGCAATCTCATATGAATGTGTTAGTCTTAGCCTCATAATGCTACGGTGATAGTAAGAACACTGATAAATTCTCTTAAATCGCACGTATAAACAACTAAAAGGCATCAGGAGGTTATTTCTAATTTATTCCCGGTCTGTTTATACATTTGCATACTTTGCGATAAGGATAGGAACAACACTAGGCTGCGTCGAGTCAAGTCGAGTCACATAGAGCCCTGCTATACATGATCCCAGAGGTCGAAGGCTTCGAGATCGTGATGCCGTCGCAGTGCCTGGCATTCAGTCATTATACTAGAATAGTATTTGTAACAGGAAATAATACATGTTCATTTATTCAGTCGTTATTTGACCTTTGAATATGTGTCCATACTCCCTGGCATCTAACCGGATGCTGATAAATTTGACCCTGTCAGTGTGAATGGAAATGAGTTAATCTGACTCGAGGCAAATGACTCTGATGACTCGACTTGGCTTGCTTGGTGTGCACGCAGCCTTACGTATGAAGAGAGTGTGATGAATCCTCCACACGCACAGCCTCTGGGAAGAGGGAGCGAGCAGAGGCCGCCAGTCCCAGGTGTAACTCGTCCGGAAGTCGCGACCTGAGGTCAGCCTGCGGCAAGCCATGCGAAGGAGTCTTCGTGATGAATGGAGGAACAAACTCTTCTAGAAATAAGATGCTAGGCACAATTACGGGCTGCGTCTGGACCGACATAATATTATAAGCCAGATGCAGGAATGTCAGAGTTCCGTAGTGGTTAGCTCTTTATGAAAGAGATGCTTTCGTATGCGCTTACATGTACGAAAGTAAATCACATTTTCTAAAAGAATATATGTATGTGTTTCCATATGGATCATTATGTTTCCTATCTCTTTATTTAAACACAAACACACGTACGTGTGTGTGTGTGTTTATAAATAAATGAATAAATATATATATATATATATATATATATATATATATATATATATATATATATATATATATATATATATACATATATATATATATATATATATATATATATATATATATATATATATATATAGCGCGCGCGTGTGTACGACTGTACGTGTGTGTTTTAAATTATTTATATTGCATAATAGTTTTTAAACAAACCTAACAACAAAAAGAGGCGGATATGATTAACAAAAAAATGTCGCTGCGCACTTCTATCAAACGCGTTATTATCGTCTTGCATTTTTAGTGTCAAACATTTTTTTTTCACTGCACCAACCCAAGACCATTGCAGAACAGGAAAGCGAACACTTTCTTGCGATGATAACCATGTTCGAAACACCACGATGACTGGTATCACTGGAACCTGATGCAAGCGGGATGCAAAGGATTGGTTAATGCTATTAGCATAGGGCTAAAATGCAAATGGTTTGGATTAATTGGATAAATACTACAAGACAAACGAGGCAGAACCAGAGGTGGTCTAAATGGCATCTGAATGCTGTCTCATTAAGGATTTCATGTCAGGCACACAGCCCTGACAGGCGGAACGCACATACATACATATTTAGGTGTCGACAGGATGAGATAAATATACTCTACTAACTTAGTTATTTATAGAATGGGATATCAAGTGAACAATCGCAACAATGCAATCAAATCATGTATCTATAGTGCAGTATGCTTTAGTTAGAAATAATCTAATGCAGCCTATGTGTATGCCCTTTTCTCTTACAACGAGAGAAATGATGCTTACCAACATCTCTTTTCATCAAACTTTCTAAGCTCCCGCCATGACTGAGTGGTTGGAATATAGGGCAGCACAAATCACAAGAGTGATCGTTCACATCACAGTACATATGTTATGATTGTGCTTGAACCGGACTGGTGTGTGTGAAATAAAGGCGAGATCGATGAGCCAGATCGCGTGACCCAAAGGTATCAGTGATACTAGAAACCCCAAAGGTCTGTTGATTTACTACTCTTTACTATAAATCTGCTCTTACTCTGCTCAAAATGTACTCATACTCTGCTCTCACCAATCATATCATATCCAAAACACTTATAATTAACATTTACTCGCATGTCCCAGATCACCACCAAAGTCTATTCTATTGGTTCCAGAGCAGCAATAAATGTTCGCCATGATCCTATCAGAAACTTCCTGCTTAACTTTACACTTTTTCACTACA
>BOPN01000778.1:322500-325000 GCA_017312705.2 Penaeus japonicus
AAGGGTTAAACTGTATTTGAGAACATTTTCTGATGCATTCAAAAGTTTAAACATTTGAAAGCACCTCTTTGAACATTCCACATCACTGTTTTTGCATTCCTGGAACACCTCATCATGAACTGTGTCCCTTTATCTGTATTTAAGCATAAAGTGGTATATGTTATTCATTTCTTTTCACATTATCTGTTACTTGGTTATGGTTTAAACATTACAAGTTGTTTAGCACAGCTGAAGAAGAGTAGAATCAGGAGTTATAAATGCTTCTTAATGGAATGTAGCTGAAATTGGACTGCCTCTAACTGAAACTTATCAAATTAAATCACCAGATAGATATAATTACTAGCATTTATTGCATCACAGTTAGGGGTTATGAATTTCAATAAGATTAAAAATTATATTTCTTGAGCATTCTGTCATACAGTTAGTATTAGATTTTTCAATTTATATCTGAATTTCATGTTCAGTAATTTAGTTTAAGTTCAATTCTTATATGTACTGACTTAGTTATATTATAAGATATTATTTTATTTGAATTGCTTCTCGAAATTATGTTATAGAGCAGTCTTTCAGACAGAAGATAAGTGACTTTGGTCACTATCACAGAGGGCCTTCACCTTTTACAAATTTGGTTTTGATTCAAACAATATATTGTCTATGTAAATTATTATATTTTTTATTGATGTATTATATCAATATCAACCTAAATTATTGATGACACAAAATGGTTTTGATTGACATTATAATTTCAGTTTAGTATATTAATGTTTTATCTTTATCTAAACAAGGTCAATTCATAATAATAATGATGCAAATGAAAAAAGGACAGTTGTCTTCATGAAACTAAATATACATTATAAATACAGTTTTATTTTCAGACATAGCAAAAAAATATATATGTATGAACTATAGGCCTACTTATGTATATTTGACTAATGATGATATCTGATTATATATCAAATTATGGAATATTCTAAATTCATTCAGATCATTGGATTATGAGGTAAGACATTGTAAGATGTATTTTTCTAGACTATTATGTGTAATGTGTTTTCAATAAAATAACAAACAAAATTCAAAGATGATGTTTATATTTCCTTAATCAGGAATTATGAAATATATATATAATCAAATGAAAAAAGTTGTGCAAATTAAATTCCAAACTTATTCAATAGTTAAAAAAAATTGTGTTAAATTTTATGAACAATGTTTTGTACCTTCTCAACATAGATGTGGCTCCCCCGTCCACTGACCACCACCAATACATTGCATTTACCGGGATGATTACAATGTTGTAGCCATACATGGCTCTGATTCTAGGTGATATCCTATAAACAGTGCAGAGCAGTTTACAAAATGCAGCCTGAGGCAGATATGTACATGGATATTAAAATTCAAATGCTATGCAGTAAGTAATTAACCAAGTCTGCTTTATCAAAATAGAACACAAGGATGCCCAAGAAACTAAATGATGCCACATAGAATGATGATATTACTCAGTAGGACATCCAAGAAACACTAGGTTATAAAGACGAGGGGAAAGTACTTCTTTTGATAAATCCATGCCCATTAGATGAAAAACGAACAGCTGTTAAAATCAAATGGACAAAACGTGTAACTAAATATATTTCAAGGTTTAAATATTCTTTCTTTGAGGATTTTTTACAAAGTAATTGCACAGATTTTGAAAAAAAAAGACCCTGTAGAAGGTTTGATAAAAAAAATGTGAGCAAAGAGTCAGGAATCAAAAAATTATACACAACTATGTCTTTTTCTTTCTTCTTTTTTAATTAGAAAAAAAATGCTGTGTGAGATAGTGTAGCCCATCCATGCTGACATAGCACAGAATAATTGCAGACAGCTGGCCACCACTTATTCAGACTGCTTAGTACTTGAGCTGTTAAATACCCAATAGATAAGCATTGCACCAATGCTTATCTACCATGCAACACGAACTTACGATACATATATGCACTATGAATAAATCATTCCACTACTCCAAGCTGTTGTGAATATATCTATTTATTTATTCATTAGTTTTTGGAGGATGGACAAATCCAGGACGCAAATTTATTTGGGAAAACCTGTAGTTCCTGTTCTTATACTCTTTTTTTGTTTTTTTCTTTAATGCCTCATAATAGTTAGAAATTAAGCTATTATAAACACAAGTTTAAAATAGTTCCTAAATGAAGGGATATTGGTCCCATCTCACTGGTAAAAAAACAGCCTAGGCTTCGCCGTGTGTGTGTGTGTGTGTGTGTGTGTGTGTGTGTGTGTGTGTGTGTGTGTGTGTGTGTGTGTGTGTGTGTGTGTGTGTGTCAGACTAGTGCGTGCGAAGATGGGAATGGATAGATATGTAGCTAATCATGATGCAAATTTTTTTGACGTTTTTATTCTGTTACCACTATTGTTTCTACAATACATGACTATGATCAATTTCTTTTATGGGTCAAATGACCCAACAGCAAATTCTCCACACTACAGTTACTCATCATACCAAAGA
>BOPN01000778.1:345000-352500 GCA_017312705.2 Penaeus japonicus
TCTGAAATTGTGAAAAGAAATTGAGGAAAACCTATAACAATATTATTCTTTTCAACTATGTTGAATATATGATCTCCATAATTGAAAGTGCATTGGTAGAAATTATTTTGCTTAAATATGAGCAATCTCTTCATACTCATCCAATACAAAGATTTTAATTTTACGAAGTGTTTGCTTGTACTCTTGTTTTGTAATGGATGGTGATGTATTAACTTTCAAGGATGTTGATTTGATGTATTAGATTTCATGTTTTGATGATAGCATTATTTATTATTTAGAATTGACAGTGATCTCAGTTGATAGGAAAATAGATAGACCATAAAAATGTGAGAATGAAGAGGAAAGACTGAGAGGAGAAGAGAGATTGAGTGAGAGGAGAGAATAGAGATTGAATGGAGAGAAGAGAAGAGAGAAGAGGAAGGGAGAAAGTGGGAGAGGGAGAAAGAGAGAAAAGGAAGCAGGTGAGAGAGGGGCAGAGAGAGGCAAAAGGGAGATGAACCGAGTGAGAAGAAGAGAATGATAGGGAGAGAGAGTAAAAGGGAGAGTGAGAGGGTAGAAAAGGATTGAGAGAGTGACAGAGACAGAGAGCAAGGGAGAGGAGGGAAGAAAGAAGAAAAAGAGAGAGAGAAAGAGGAGAGGAAAGAGAATATGAGAGAAGAGAGAACAAAGACTATTAGCAATGTTTAAATGGAGATGTCAGTACCCAAGATGGGTAGCAGATGCTCCAGGGTCAGTGTTTGTCTTACCACTTAGAAAGTAAGACCCACAGACCAGCATGGTTCAACTATAGATGTCAGCTTGCTTCAGAGCAAAATACAAGGAACAGAGAAGATTTAAGCAATACCCTTTCACCCATAACAGATCTGTACACTGAGAAGCATGTAGACATATGAGAGAAATATCTCAATGAGCAATCAGCCGCTGGGAAAGGGACATCCAGACAATGGTGTTTTTTGTCAAATGAAGACAGGGCCATTTCAAGCAAGATGCCATTCCTCCTCTTCATGATGTTGATAGTATTTAGTAGACATGATATTATATCTGTCTAGAAAGCTGAATTCCTATCCAAGTAGTTCAGTGTGAAAAGGCAAGTGGACAATCCTAAAAAAGTAACACTACTTCCAAGAAATCTCTGTACACTTTACTCTTCCAAGCCAACAGAGTGAAGAGCAGATTAAAAAGTTTAGATACAAAGAAGGCTGTCAGCAACATCAACCTGCACTTCCTGAAAAACTGCCCAGATGAAATTGCAACTCCACTTGCCATAGTTTTCAAATGCTGTCTGAAAAAAAGACTTGGCTGAGGCTCATTTCTCTGCTTTTCATCCAAAACTAAATATTAGGGAGAATTAATGACAGTTTCTTTGTGCAGAGTCACCTTATTTCAAATTGGCAATACATATTCAGAAAATTGTCAATATCCAATGTATTGAGGGCACTCTCTCAAGCTTGGAGTTCAGCATTGGATGCTAATTGCTTTTGAGTCTAGCATAGTTGTCTTCTCTCTAAACTGAACACTATGGGCATCTCATGTGACCTGCAAACATTACTGCATAACAAAACCCTTTCTGTTCCTGTAAAAGGACATGAATCAATAGTTTCCTATAAATGATTCAGTGCATCAGTTGTAGGACCCATTCTGTGGAATGTGTACATCAACCATCTCTCGCAGGTTGCTCCTGTACCTATAGTATATGTTCATGACTACTCTGGCATTAAACTACAACCGAGAAGGAAGTGAAGCTGTCATAGCCCTACTTAACATTGCATTAGAAGTGATTGAAACCTGGGGAAATAATGGCAATCCATATTTGCAAGAAAAGAAAAATTCAAGTGATAGTCCCCACGTTTTACCTAGGCATTCTAATATCTGACATCCTACATTGATGTTATGATTTTCTTTAGCAACAGTGTATTGCAAATGATCAACCACATCATTATCTTAGAAACATATTTGATCAGTACCATAAGTTTGACACACATTTGAAGGAAACTGCAAAGAGAACTTCAACTACAGCAATACCTTAACCTATAGCAGATGGGGATTAGATTCACTTGCCCAGCCTCCAGGGTGGGTTTTATTTCAGAGGAAGGCCGCTTCATGCAACATACCCTGACTTTTCCCACTCTCTATTAGTCACTCACTGTAAAGCTAGAGCCATTTTTATGTTTTAATTATTGTTTGTTTTACTGTATTTAGAGACTTATATCTGTCATATCTGGTTCTATCAATTTTTCAGTAGACTAAAATTGTAGTTAAGGGTCCATATCAGCTCATTATATTCTTTATACTCAGTGTGATAGAAGTATTGCTGTTTTATGGGAGTATAAATAGCAACTTTATTTTTTTCTACTGGCACAAGGGCACTTTGTAGACATAGGGCATGGTTTGTGTCACCTTTCTCTTCTCATTCTGCCTGCCTTCATTGGCGGTACTTTAGAGTAAGAGGCCGACAACTTGCTGTGTGCTACAAGTCTATATAGATGAGACTGTGAATGGGTGCCATTCAAGGCTCTCTCTCCTGCTAGTACTCAAAGAAAGTGGTGCCATCTAGGTTTTGGATGTTAGGTGAAACCCATATAGGTTAATATTATGGCAATTATTGTGACTGCAATTGTCATCATAACTTACTCATTACTCATAGTACAAAATCCCTGAATGTCATGACGCCCACCATCAGGCCAAAGCTCCTGCATCATGTATGTCATGACAGCTGTATGCAATGGGTTAAAAGAATCAAACATCTCCTTAATGCCCAAGGGTTGCAAATGTTGCCCAGGCCTGTCCCAGCCAGAAATATGTACCTTTGTCATGGATATTGGCACTTAAGATGTACTTGGACCTACTGGACAAATTTTATCGTCTGACTTACTGTTTGATTGACAGTGGTTGTCAAAACACTTGCATTGCAATATTGAAGAGATGTGGAAGCACTCATAGTAATGGACAAAATTTCAAGTGCAGAAAGTTCATCATCTATAGTTCATCACAGCACCCCTCCTAAGATGTCCCTGGTCCAGTACTAGCAAAAGTCCGTGGACTTCTCTCCAGACCTTCATGACTCCGAATACCTTTGCTGTAAACATGAGCGCAAGCAGTCACCACTCGCCAGATGAAACGGAGAGCCCATCAATGTTTTAATATATATGGGATTAATATCTGATTAAAATTTTGAGTATGTTATCCTTGGGTTTCAGATTTAAAGAACCCCTAATGAGAGAGGAGAAGAGAGAGATCAGGACGGCCTGAGACAGAGAGATAGAAAGAGGAGGAGGAGAGGGGTGGAAAGGACAGAGAGAAAGGGAAGAGATAGTAAGAGGAAGAGAAGGGAAGGATAGAGAGAAAGGGAAGAGATAGTAAGAGAAAGAGAAGGAAAGGATAGAGAGAAAGGGAAGAGATAGTAAGAGAAAGAGAAGGAAAGGATAGAGAGAAAGGGAAGAGATAGTAAGAGAAAGAGAAGGAAAGGAGGAGAGAAGAGAAAGAGAGAGAGAGAAAAGGAAGAGAGAGTTAGAGAAAGAGAAAGGGAAGAAAGGAAAGGAATTGAGAGAGAAAGAAGAGAGTGAGGAGAGGAGAAGAGAGAAGTGAAAGAAAGTGAAGGAGAAGGAGGAGGAAAGAAGGGGAAAAGAGAATAGGAGAAGGAGAAAAAAAGAGAGAAAAGTAGAGAAAGTAAGGGAAAAGAGAATGAGAGGAGGAGTAGAAGGAGAGAAAGAGAGAGAAAGGGACGAGAAGAGAGAGTGAGAGAAAGCGGGGAAGAAAGAGAGAGAACAGTGAAAAATAGTGAGAGTGAGAGTGAAAGAGAGTGTGAGAGTGAAAGATAGTGAAAAAGAGTGAAAGAGAATGAGAGTGAGAGTGAGAGTGAGTGAGAAGGAGTATAAAAGAAAAGAAAAGAGAAGCGAGAAGAGGGGAGAAGTGGAGAAAAGAGAAGAGAAAAGGGGATGGAAGGGGAGAAGTGGAGAGAAGAGAAGAGGGGAAGGGAGAAGTGGAGAGAATAGAAGAGGGGAAGGGAGAAGTGGAGAGAATAGAAGAGAAGAGGGGAGGGGAGAAGTAGAAAGAAGAGAAGAGGGGAGGGGAGAAGTGGAGAGAATAGAAGAGAAGAGGGGAGGGGAGAAGTAGAAAGAAGAGAAGAGGGGAGGGGAGAAATAGAAAGAAGAGAAGAGGGGAGGGGAGAAGTGGAGAGAATAGAAGAGAAGAGAGGAGGGAGAAGTGGAGACAAGAGAATAGAGTAGAAGAGAGGAGAAGTGGAGAGAAGAGAAGAAAAGCGGTGAGGTGAGGTGAGGTTCCTTCGAAACAGTAGACAAACCTTCAAATTATGCTTACTCCTATGTTTCTATGTTGTAGTTAAGCATTGTCTGAGATGCTGTCCGTCAGAGCATGTATTCTTGCAATGTTTTGATTGAATGAACACAAAGGGATAAACTATTGTTTGGCTGACCAAAAGGGCGGACGGTGTTATGTCTCACCCCGCAATGTAATGTCTGGCGCGGTGAGCTCAGGACCGGCCCGAGAGAAGCCGTACAGGTTCCTCCGAGGGCTTCCAGCCTTGCCGGCGCCGATACACTTATCTTACCATATTCACTCTCTTTATGATTGACTTACGAATGATTTTTCCGTAACCTTCTCTCGTGCATGGCCTATAGGTCAAATCTCTCATTTCCGGTGATGATAATCCATTCGATAATAATCGGAGAGAATTATTACTTTAAGGGTTGCTTGTTTATATTTCTGTGAAATATAATGCATTTTAATAGTATTTACCTGATATTTTTTCTTAAATTTTGCGGCCTAATGCAGATATACGGCAGCAAAACATTTGAGAACGTATCCTCAGACTTCCAATAAGGCTTTTTGAGTTTGTTAGCAAGGGAAGCCATTGGGAAAAGCGATTTCACTGAAATGTTCAAAAGAAAAAGGAACAGTTACATAGTGATGTGAATGAAGACCAAGGGAGAAAAACTATGGGTTGTGAGGATTTTTTTTTCCCGAGGCACGGAACCGGGACCGAAAGTCAGGCATGAATTGGCCATGAAGAGCAGGCTGGCAGCTCAAAAGAAGACCTGCAAAGGACTGGAAACAACACATACAACCAGAAAAGTCCACATTATGCAAGAGCCTCAGACAAGATTACTGCGCACTCGAGATGCCTCGTCGACATGTTTACAGTAGAGCTTTCGCAGGCTTGTAACACTCCGTAATGTATTTAGTATGAGACAGAGACTTGGCTCTGAACTTACGGCGACCGTTATGTTTCTGAGCCATTGACCTTATCCCTCCACGTCTGAAAAGATACGACGAGAATTATACAGTGTTGAGCAGAAGAAATCCAAGGATCACCAAAGGAGGCTTGACTTTGTCCACCTAAGGTTTCTACCGCATTCACTAGAGAGATAATGAAAGGAGAAGAGGAAGACGGGGAGAGAGCCAGAGCCACGCAGAGCCAGAGAGAGAGATAGATAGAGAGAGAGATAGAGAGAGAGAGAGATAGAGAGAGAGAGAGATAGAGAGAGAGAGAGATAGAGATAGATAGATAGATAGATAAATAGATAAATAGATAAATAGATAAATAGATAAATAGATAAATAGATAAATAGAGAGAGAGAGAGAGAGAGAGAGAGAGAGAGAGAGAGAGAGAGAGAGAGAGAGAGAGAGAGAGAGAGAGAGAGAGAGAGAGAGAGAGAGAGAAAGAGAAAGGGACAGAGATACAGAGGGAGAAGGAAAGAGAAAGAGAGGGGGGGGTTAGAAAGGGACAGAGATACAGAGGGAGAAGGAGAGAGAAAGAGAGGGGGGGGAGGGAAGGGACAGAGATACAGAGGGAGAGGGAGAGAGAAAGAGAGAGGGGGGGGTAAGGGACAGATACAGAGAGAGAGGGAGAGAGAGAGAGTATTACTTCATTATTATAATGTTAATATTCTGTTTGACCTGACATTTCCTGCGTCCCGTGACCGCTTCCGTCTTTAACTGCAGCTGGCTCCTGCAGCTTTGTTTGCTAGCAGGAGCCCAGAGGCAGAGAAAGTGATTGAAGAGTCATACATAAGCAGGAGCAGAAGGAACCTGGATGAGAGAGGGACGTAGATAGGCAGAGCGAACAGCTCTTGACTTCCAGCCTCTTGCCGATTCCAGCAATAAAGACCACGACATGGCTGTCTCTCCAACCGGGTTACAACGGGCGAAGCTAGTGGGTTACAGAGACAGACAGATAGAGAGAAAGAGAGGGGGAAAGGGATGGGGAGAGGGAGACGGAGACGGAGACGGAGAGTGAAACAGAAAGGGAGACAGAGACAGACAGAGACAGTGAGGGAAAGGGAGAGAGACAGAGACAGAGAGTGAGAGGGAGAGAGACAGAGGAACGGAGAGTGGGAGAGTGAGAGTGAGAGTGAGAGGGAGAGGGAGAGGGAGAGGGAGAGGGAGAGGGAGAGGGAGAGGGAGAGGGAGGGAAAAAGACACACACACACACACACATACACTTACACTTACACACGCACGCACACACGCACGCACACACACACACACACACACACACACGCACGCACGCACGCACGCACGCACGCACGCACGCACGCACGCACACACACACACACACACACACACACACACACACACACACACACACGCACACGCACACGCACACGCACACGCACACGCACACGCACACGCACACGCACACGCACACATACACACACACAGGGTAAGATAGAGAGTGAGAGAGAGAGTAAGAGTGAGTTTGTGGGGGGAGGGGATAAGGATGTTTAATAAGTTATGCAACAATCGGCGTGCGTTCGGTGCCACGGTGTATTTGTTCATTTTTTGAGAATGTATGCATTAATACAGTGAGGTAACCGCATATATGAGTCGTGATTGACGATAAGAACAAGCAGGAATGAAAATTAAGTACTGCTGATATGTTACGATTTTTTTCCCCGAAGACTCCAAAATTGACATTATTACTTGACTGGATGACCCTCTCGTTGACGTAAAGGGAGCACTACTGGCAAGTTTTGAAAATGGGTATTGTTTACCTTCCTCATTTTAAATATCAGTATGAACCATTCGCTTTTGGTGGCCTGTCACGTGAGTTGCCCGGCCAGTCATTAATCCACTTAATTCCGCTAGTATCCAGCTATTCTCTGATGACCTTTGCTCTGTGAGGTGCGTAACTTTACTGTAAAGTCTCGCATGTGGTCTCTTAATTAAACTTCACCATTTCATTAATGATTAAGGATGATGGAATAAACATCTTTGGCTGCATTATACACCTGTATCACCGTACTCAAGATAACCCTCAATTATAAGGCCACATAAATCACCCATATGGAAGGCCGATGCGTTTGCTCATAAACCTTTCCTGAATTTCATATTGAGCTAACCTTTATATTTCACGATAAAAGTTATTTTTGTGCTTCTGGGTTTCTGTAAAAAGTTTTTTTTTTTATTGGATGTACTTTCTTTAACCGATGAGCTGCATTGTCGCAAGCACTATAGCAAATGATGATGTGTGCGTTGATA
>BOPN01000778.1:365000-367500 GCA_017312705.2 Penaeus japonicus
TCGGCATGGCCACGAAATTCGGATGCTCTCCGTTGCTGGAAACACTTGGATCCCAGTTTGTGGATTTTTTTTTGCGCGCGTCCTTAGAGAGCAGCTGACCCGACTAACTTGTATGTTGAAGCAGTAATGAATGTAAATCCTTGGTGAAGGGTTAGTCAGTGTTTCGTTTTTATATCTCGCATCTCGTTTTCCTCACTTCGCCATGGCGGTTACTTGTGAGAAGAAAGAAGGAAAGGGAAGGTGATCATATTTACACAAACTATATCATTATTTACAAGTTGCAGTAGGAGACAGAGGCTCGAAACCACCTAGTTGTTAACGCAAGAAATCGTTGGCGAAGTACTTTGACCCGTAGGGCTTCCTTGGGGGCAATCACAGACGTCCTCCTATCTGCTCCCGGGTGCAGCTGCTCTCATGTAAGCTCAGCTATGCCGGGCTAGTAATCCTTTTTTTCTCTAGCACGCATGGAAAGGCATTCGACAGTGTGCGAGGGAAGCGAAAAGAAAGAAAAGGGTAAACAGGAAATGGGAGCAAGAATGGTGCAGGAAATAACTCTTTTGGGAGAACTGGTAAAGCAAGCGAGAGAGAGAGAGAGAGAGAGAGAGAGAGAGAGAGAGAGAGAGAGAGAGAGAGAGAGAGAGAGAGAGAGAGAGCGAGAGAGCGAGCGGAAGGAGATAGAGCGAAGGGCCATAAAGATGCAAGAAATAAGGAAGGAGAACCCTACCGCTGGCAGCTGTGACCCGCGAAGGCGCTTGTGGGATGAATCTTTGCAGTGCGTCACGCTGACTTGCGCGAGGCTTATGGAGTGAGAAATTAGAATCGAGTCGAGAATTTCCTTCGATTGCATCGGAACGCTGGCTTTAGGAAAGCGAAATTTGTTGACATTCACGCTCGGCGAGTGCCAGAGTTTCAGCGGTTTTCACGATGAGAAAGTTCATTTTTTAATTTATATTATATAGATGAGTATCAATTTTGTAATGCGACATCGACCGCCGAAGTAATGACTATCCCTGAATGTTGCTTAAGCCTTGTGAAAACCTCAACGATTGTTATTCAATTTGCCAAATGCTAATTTAACTCCTGGCTCTGCGCGAAAAGGAAAGAAGCCTCGCCATTGTTGTGCAAGCGAAGTGTCTCGCTAAGCTTTTGGTAAGCTGATGAAAAGATGGTTAGCTCTGCTTTCAACCTTGTAGTTTACCGTGGAAGTGCTTACAGCGCTTCTTGTACCTCGGAACTTTTTTCATTCCAGGATGTGCTTGAATTTGTACGATTTCTTTTGCGTGCGTGCGTACGTGCATGCGTACGTAATATATATATATATATATACACACACATACACACACACACACACACACACACACACACACACACACACACACACACACACACACACACACACCTTTGTTTTTATGCTTCGTTGTAAGTTTCAGATACGGTGTCCGCTTAATCTGGCGAGTAGATGAGAGAATGAAAGGGACCAATGCAACGTGATTAGATGATAGAATAAATCACACAATATATTGATTGATGTTTGACCTCGAGGGCTTTGATGATTAATGCTCTCTATACTGTGTAGCAGAGTTTCTTGTGGGTACAGTATACACTAACATGCGTTGAAGCGGAAAAGGTCAGTTTGACATGACATGTGACAGATCATTGTCACAGTTTCTTTACATTATCGTGTTCTGCCATTATAACATATACTGATGTTAATCCTCTATGACGTAACTTCCAAAGAACTGGATAAGCATTGCAAGTGCAACAGAAGTCCGAACCTAACTCAGAAGCAGTAAAGCAAAATCAATAAAGCAAACGGCAGTATGTAATTTCATTCCGTATCTTTTGATCAGATTTGATCAATCGATTAAAAAAAGTCTTTAAAAAATTCAGAACATGAAAGGTTATATTTTCAACAGATTAAAGAAGCGAAGCCCACTGGAGGAGAGTTTGTGCTCCTTTGCGCGGATGGCATGACGCGCCACGGACGCGCCAGGGACTCTTCCCTGAATTATCCCTTTTTACTCCGTCCACTTTTCTTCCCCAGACGTACGAGCCATATGATTTTTGGCTCGTCTCCTATCAGCCTCGATGACCTCTGGGGATCTAAGTGTCAGTTTATGTCTCTGCTGTTTGAGGCTTTAACTGGCGAGCATGGCTAGGGAGCTTTGCCTGCGGTCGGGTCGGGAGCGGCAAACGCCTGAAAGAATTCAGTGTTTT
This sequence comes from Penaeus japonicus, assembly GCA_017312705.2. Classification (NCBI taxonomy): domain Eukaryota; kingdom Metazoa; phylum Arthropoda; class Malacostraca; order Decapoda; family Penaeidae; genus Penaeus; species Penaeus japonicus. The sequence goes on from BOPN01000778.1 coordinate 367,218, forward strand.
GTCTGTGGCTGCGTCTGGCCTAGTTGCAGTGACTCGGTGCAAATTGAAATAACAGGTCGGGCTCTGCACGTGTCTCGGTTTGAAGTAGAGCAATGATTCTCAACTTTTTTATTATTACCTTTGAGGACCCCCACCCCTCCCATATGGCTAGGGAAATATTATAGAGACCCCTAGTCCAAGGATATAGGCGTTAGATACAGATATAAAGATTGATAGAAGAATTTAGATACAGCATTGGTATTTTCACTGTCTTTTTTTTAGGTTGTCAACAGGACGATGCGAA
>BOPN01000778.1:395107-402607 GCA_017312705.2 Penaeus japonicus
ACACACACACACACACACACACACACACACACACACACACACACACACACACACACACACACACACACACACACACACACACACACACACACAAACACAAAGACAGAAAAACAGACACAGATAGACAAACAGACATAAAAAGGATGCACATATGATAGAGCAGTAGGATGATGTGTGTTCATTATTGACTTTTTTTATATTTACTTTTATATTTTATATTTATTTGCAGATTAACAGGTTATGTGTTGTTCAAAGTGTTCAGCAACCTGTTGATGTCGGTGACTGTTCATGGGGGTCAGCAGGAGGTCATTGAGAGAGCATCACGCAGGGATACGCCTGTCATCTTTGTCCCTCTGCACCGTTCCCATGTTGACTATCTGTTTGTTACTTGGGTTCTCTTTAACCGTCAAATTCCAGCACCCATAGTTGCTGCAGGAGACAATCTTCGGATCCCTGTCTTTGGGTAAGAGTGGAACCAAATAGATTTGAGACTATTAGTTCGTGTAAGACTCTTTGTGCATATTTCCCATATAAGTCAGCAATTATCAGGACATGATTACCTTTTATGTACCAACAGATGGTTGCTCCGAGGCCTTGGTGGATTCTTCATTAAGCGCCGCCTGGAGAGCTGCAAAGCCCGAAAGGATGTTGTTTACCGCTCAGTATTACAAACATATGTGACACATGCATTGCAAGCAGGATACAACTTGGAATTCTTTATTGAAGGTGGTCGGACTCGCACTGGCAAACCATGCATGCCAAAAGGTAGGTTTAGAGGAGAGTAGATCCTCATTTGATCTTTCCTAGTTAATGATCTTTTTAATCTGTTTTCACCCTCCTTTCTCTAGTATATAGGTTTATTGTTAGATTAATCCTAAAGACTATGTCTGGTGACTATTTATTAAAGAAAATTTTTTAAAACTCATTGCCAATGGAGCTGTTTTGGCTCCAAATGGTCTAAACGCCAGGGTACGTCAAACGTGTAAGCCTAACACCTTGGACTATTTGCCTGCTCTGGCTGTGTCAGAAAATGTCTTGTCCCCAGCAGTTGGCACTGCCACCACTTGATGTGATATCTTGTCACCCAGGGTTAACTGGTCAAACTTTGATAGAATTGTCATACAGGATAACCTACACTTCCCAGCCACAAAACCAATATTAAGTGATCAAATTCATTTTTTAGATTTATCTCATGTTATAAGGACTTCATAACAATTAACTTTATTGAATGATTTAATTGACTGCAGTATCCTTCAACTCCACTACCATTGATATATACATATATTTTTATGGCATTTGCTAAACTACAGAGAAGGGAACACAACATCACAATATTATTTTGAATTTTGACTTACCAAAAAAGATCCATGTAGAAATTGGCAAAGCAAAGTTTGCCTTTTAGAATTGATTATGCTAATTAGAGTTTTCTTTTTTTTCAGGGGGTTTGTTGAGTGTTATAGTAGATGGTTATATGAATGGGACCCTGGATGATGCTCTTATTGTTCCTATTGCCATAAATTATGACAAACTGCTTGACGGAAACTTCATCCGGGAGCAAATGGGACAGAGTAAGGTAAGCATATAGGAAATATTTGGAATTACCTTTTTTATGTTATTATACACTGGTTTAGAAATCCTAGAATGCTGGGAAGTTGAAAAAAAAAAACTTATTAGAATAAACTGATGGAGAGGATTCAGATGTATACTGTTGGAAAGGCATTTAGGAGGTTTGTATATATTTCTTGTCTAGATAAAAAAAGAAAAAGAAAAAAAAAAAAAAGATTCTAGGATTCTAGATCAAAATAGCAGTTATCCAAATTTCCATTCTCTTTTGCAGGTCCCTGAATCATTCTGGGGAGCAGTACGGGCAATAATAAAAGTGCTGTCAACTAACTATGGTCAGGCGAGAATTGACTTTGGTCAGCCATTTAGTCTGCGAGAGTTTGTCCAGAACAGCAAGATTGTTATACCTCAGTTTACCATCAGCCAACCCCAGAAACAGACAGCCAATCAGCCTCACAGTCAACCACTTCTTGGTTGCACTCCTCCAAACTCTCCTAGTCCACTTAGCCTCACTCCACCATCAGATGAAGGCCCACAGACTATACCTCCACATCCTTTAGATGCATCCTCTCTCTCAGTCACCGGAAAAGGTCACCAAAGATCCTTATCAAGTCCAGCAACAAATAATCATCTGACACTGAAGAGGAGCTCCTCCAATCCTTCTAGCACCATTAATGCTGTCAATCGCTCGTGTAACAATCTCCATGGAGCCCGCAGCAGCTCCTCCTTGTTCGGCTCGGAAGTTACTGAAGAATACAGGTCCCTGATCAAGTCTCTTTCTCAACATATTGTTCATGGTAAGCCTTATTCCCCAAAGTATAAAACAACAGGAAACACAAATTTATTTAGAGTTTGTAGTATCAGGTTTTCTTCCTTTTTTAGCAAATGTTAGAAAAATTTACACAATTTTCTTCCACTAGATGCCGAAAGATGCCAAGCTATTATGTCGACAAATGCCATTGCTTGGCTATTGCTCTTTGTTTTCCGTGATGGCACTACCCGCTCAGCCTTGGTTAAGGCCCTAGATGCTTTGCGAGAATCCCTAAAGACAAAGGAGCGTGACACTGGATTCTCAGGCAATTCAAAAGACGTTGTTAAGCATGCTGTAAGTGTAACTTTTTCATTTTACTGAAATTAGTTTGTATCATTTCAGTTTGTTGCCTCATTTCAACTGACAAAATAATCTTGCTTATCATAACAAGAATACAGTATTATTTTTTTTCTTGCAGGTGAGATTATTAGGAGCAGGTCTTGTCAGAGTAGAGGAATCAAAGTCTACTGATGGAACAGAGGTTGTGATTAAGCCAATAACACTCCTGCCAAATATAATTGAACTCAGTTACTATGCCAGTGCTCTTTCTCCAGTTTTTGCCCTTGATGCCATTGTTGGTGAGTGTGAAGTAATTTCTTCTATCATCTTTTTTGATAGACGACTTATATTGATTGCACTTGATTGCCTAACCCATATGACATTGCCAGTTCATTGCATGAGTTTCAAAAGCTCTGGGAAGGCATGAAATGGGATTCTAGAAAAGAATAAAGGAAATGTATTTGACTGAGATATTTAAAGAAAGATTTTTATTTTTACATAGATGGAAACAACACAAAGAAAAGAATCATAATAATAGATACATAGAAGATTGTTTTGTATCCTTTCCTCTTCATCTGAATGTGCAAATGTAATCAGAATAGGCAGAGTGGATTGTTTTTTGACAAGTGAAATTGAGGTTCACTAGTCAGTACTCCCAGGTTCTTAGATTTTTTTTATTAGATAAAGTGATGATGATAATTGCACATCATAGATTCCAAATGAAAAGATAAATGATTTGAACTCTACATTAAAGTGTGTGATGGAATAGATTAGTATCTTGTAACATGGAGAGGGATGATTGTTATGCTTATGTGATTTGTAAATATTGATTGGAATTATGTTTATCCTTAAAAACTTTTGTATATGGTTAAGTAGAGTTTCATCATTACTGAAATAACATTTAAAGTGAAAGTGTTTCTTTCATTTCGTAATAATTCACTTAGGACAGACATTATGAAGATACATTTTTGGTCAGATTTTGCTCTCAAGCATAGTTTGTTAAAAAAAAAGCTAATCTATATTTTTGGGGGGTGATTTGGCATCATCAGAAATTTAACATTTTAAATAAGTATTACATAGTTTGACATGATTGAAATCTGAGGGGACTAACAGGTAGTCCATTTTTGTTACAGCAACCAGTCTGTTGTCAATGCTTAGCTGTGATCTATGGAGTTACAGAGAGTGTTCGCCCGACATACTAATAGACCGGGAAAAGGTGAGTTTAATATCATACTATTGTACACATAGTAGTTAGTTGATTTCACATTTCTTTTTGTTGGTTCTTCAATTGTTTTTTCTTTTTTTCCTGAAATGAAGATGAATACAGTTGATATTTTAATGCATATTATCATTATTTTTATTAAATTAGTGATATTACTGTTATTATTACATACATTAATATTATTAATATGACTATTATTATCTTTATCATCATGATCATTATAATAAGTAATATTTTTTTTAGTATTAAGCTGTATAACTTTTGGTCAGCAATATATCTTCCCACTCAGAAAGTGAGAGGCATGGCATTTGTTGATTACTATTCACTGAAGCGCTCTATTTGAGAAGCTGTCCTGTTTAATCTGGTCCTGCTCACTGACGGCTTTTTCATATAACATCCTTTGTCTTCTAACATACCTGTGAATGACCACACACAATTGATTTTTATTAATGATGTTTACTTGTCATTTTTTAAATAAAGGCATCAACTTTTTTCATATATTTGATTGAGTGAAGTGGTTACACTTTTACTAGAATATATATTTAGACAGATTGAGTTTCTAAGAATAGATAAGCAAATGATGATACTATTATGCGTAGCTCCACAACCATTTTTTTCTGTCCAACTTCTCCACTTTTTTGGTTTGGCAAAACATTTTTTTTTTTTTTTTTTTTTTTTTTGTAATGAAGAAAAATTAAACTATCTACTACTATGTAAATTCTTCCTTCTCTCTACTAGTACCCCTTGGCAAAACAGCCAAACTAGCAGTGGCACCTTACACGCCTTGTATATGGCCCAAAAAAATCATGTCATCAATATGTTGCCACCTGTCCACAACTATGATTGTTATTTTCAAGATTATTTTTGTGATTATTTTTTACACAAGAATAATATTTGACTAGCATTTGCTTTTTTCAGCTTGTCAAACGAGCAGCTCACTTGTCCAAGCTTTTGGAGCATGAATTTATTCTGACACCCCCATGTGGAAGTTTGGAAGCCAAAATCCATCAAACAGTGGACAACTTAGTGGTTATGGGTCTCCTGGTAGATGCAGGGGTAAGTGTATTTGTTTTTCTTTTTGTTCTGTTTAACATTCACTGCACAGTATGCAGTGGAAATCACATGCAAATATGTACTTTTGGATTAATAGTACTAGTTATTAGAAGTGATGCTAATCTAATCTCTCTTCAAACACAATTCCTGCAACAGAAAACTGGTTCGAGATGGATCGAAGACTCTGATGAGGAGGATGTCTCCTATTCTCAGTGTTATAAGGTGTCACCTTCAACTGCCATATTGGAGGTTATTGGGGCTTGGAGGTATATGCTCACTCCAATGTTGGATGCATATTACTGCACTGCTTGTAACTTGCAAATGCTGGTTGGCAGACAGGTACCTGATGTGAAATTCATCCAAAACACACAAAGCTACATAAATGACTTGCTACAGAAAGGCTCGTTAAGATATGGTAAGTAGTTTCCTCCTTAGACAAAGTGTGAATTGATAAAAAAAGGAAATTTTGCTTTTACATTTATATTTGAATATTTCAACAAAAATATCATCATCAAAGTGGACTTCTTTATTGCAGGCGAGAGTATATGTGTTGATCCCATCCGCAATGCCGTCAAGCTGTTTGAGTCGCAGTCAATCATAGAAAGTTTCACCCATGACAGCGTTCGGTTGTTGTACCTCAGCAGTCACTATGACTCGGAAGAGCAGCTCACTTCTCTCTTGGTTGATATTGATAGTTTTAGATCTTGAATTTGTTGCTACAGAAAAAAAGTGAGCAAAAAAGAAAATTGTTAGTGTATATTGCTCCACCTTTTACCAGAACAGCATTTCAGAATAATGGTTGCTTTCACAGAGGGGGTTTGTTTCATTCTTTATTTGGATTTAAAGTGAGGATTGCATATTGGTTACAATAATGACAGCTAACATACTGTGAAATATGTTTTTTAAGTTATTATTATTCATTGATGAATTTATTTTTTTCAGTATTAGTGTTTGTTAACATTATTATTGCTATTAAATGTCATTACAGTTGATGAAACTACTCCTTGTTAGGAGGCAAATTTGTGATAATTATTTTTTACATGCAGTGAGGAACAGTCTTTCTTATGTAAATTTTTATCAGAAGGTCATTATTTTACTTGTAATACCTCATAATTTGGAGAAAAATAGTTGTAAACCATTGATAATCGTGATTCCATTATCCACAATAGTTTTGTTCTATTTATTCTCTCTATACATAGATGGGTCCCCAAGTTTTTAGTCACCAAGATGTGAATTAGTAGGACCACCTGAGCTTACCTGCTTATCCCTTTCTTTGAATTTTCAGTAAAAGATAATTTTTATTTTTATTACTACCATTATCATCGCTAACATTATGATTACTATCATTATTACTGTTATTATTCTAACAGTAATAACTACAATACCATTGATAAAATGTTTAAGTAGTTTTTCTCAAATATTCAAGGAATCTGATAAACAGGTGAACTCAAGTTAGCTTATCACTTGACCCCTTGGTGATTAAGCCTTGTGGAGTCCTCTGTGTATTACAACAAATTAATAAGACAAAACGACACTGAATAGTCCATGCACATGGACAATGGGCTAATCAGGTCAAGACATGATACATCAGCGCTTTTTGCAAATCCATTGAAAGGCATCAGTCTGTTTACTCTCCTCTCACTTTTTCTTCTTATATTTATACACATTTATAAATACATGAAAAATATATATACAGACACTCATTTACATGTGCATATGATATATATAATTAGTTTTTTTTATTTTTCAAATTTTCCCCAATCTATCTTTTTTTTTTCTTTTTCTTTTTTTTTCTCTGTCTTTCTTGCTTTCTCATCTGCCATCACAGTATGATTTTAGAATATAACAAGGATAGTAATAACAATTCTTATTGGGAATAATGTTATTGATGATAGTGGAATAATAGAAATGGTTACCATTTCAAAATCAAGTAAGTATGAGTGTGTGTGTGTGTTCCATTCTGTATGAACAGCCATTTATATGTGTATAATGTTTTTGTTTTGATGGCTGGGTGGCAAAAATTCAATGTCAGGTAATGTAATCTAATGTGAGAGATGTACATATTTATTTTCATTGGTTATTAGAATACAGTGCAGTTTGAACCTTCCTTTTGTATTTTTTGTATTTTTTTTTTCTTCTTCTTCTTCTTTTTCCTTTTGAGTTTTTTTTTTAATCTTTTGTTGATGTTGGTGAGTGCCTGACAGATATGTTGCTACAAGTTATGTACTAATTCAAAACAGAAAATAAGATGAGCATTTTCCTTTTAGTATTTTTCTAAAACCCATGGTAACAATTAAAATATTTTTAAAGAAATAACTCAAAGGGTGCAAGATTCAAGTATGAAAGCCACCTTTCCTCCAATTTTATAGATCAATATTATAAATTTGGTGTAGTGGATTTTGTGTGTGTTTGTAAAATGTTTAATCAAATACATACACATCTCACTCACCGAAGACTGAAGAATGCAAAGGAGGAAAATAGTTATAGCCTCAGTCTGTAGGATTCTTAGAGCAGTGAGCATTTGAGGAGATGGCAATGGGATGAAGAAAGCTCGAGATTGTGACAAGGGATT
>BOPN01000779.1:17500-25000 GCA_017312705.2 Penaeus japonicus
CTCTCTCTCTCTCTCTCTTGTAAGGATTCTGTGAGCACGAGGTACACCGGAATATAACAAAACCAAATAGAATCATGGGTTAAAATAAAATAGACAATAACAGAGGACAAGCAGGTACACAGAAAGGAGGGAACAGCTTGACTAATGTACGTTACGTAGAAGTGTTTACCGCATGACGACAGTGGTGGACCCATGGAGAAGAAAAGGAATGGTCGAGGGGGGTGGGGTGGGGGGGTAGTAAAAACTGTGCGAATTGGTGCATTAGATTCAATCTTATATAGAGATATCGATAGATATCTCTATATAGCTGTGTGAAATGTTATTTAACATTTTGGTACTTTTTTTTTTTTTTTTTAGCAAAGAATCAGTTGTAAATATTTTAAGCCTAGAGTTTTATTTCCGTGATAAGATGTAATTCAAGACAAACAGTTTATTACATGAATGGAAACCGACGTGGTCCACAAAGCCTTGCCACTCTGCTCCAGAAATTAAAAACTATACGAAGTTACAAAGAAGAGACAATTGAGAAAGAATGTCAGCATGAAAAAAACATCAAAAAAATTACGAATTGGCAGTTGATGGCAATTTCAGCTTATGCAAAATTTCATTCAACTTTCAAATCACGCTTTCAGTAGGATAACAACATGCATTTTATTACGTTTTCGCTGGAGATATATTCTTAACATTAGGAGAGGCGTCCTTGGTATTTGTAAAGCTATATATTTTCTTCTGTGTAATTCAAATGGAATAAATCGTAGAATAATAATGTCAATGAAAAAAAAATCATGATTACTCTTTCATCATGAGATTGATCTGAAAGGCGAAATATCATCGTCGTTGCAATGCATTTGCATCTAAGACGCCCACCCGCCAGTAAGAATCGCCGCGCAGTGTGCTGCCTCGCGGGTTCCGTTGATGCAGCGGTGTGCGAGTTTTTCCCCCGTTGAACAATCAAAAGGCGGACGGATTTTGGCGCAAACACATCAGGTGTCGACGAAAGTGATGTCTTTGTGAAGGGAAGAAAACTAAGTACGTGAGAATTAGGGGATGAGGATGCGAGGAAAACAGGAGAAAATGCGAAAGAACACGAGGGCGCGGAGGCGAGGAAGATGGTGAAGACGCGAAGGGGCGAGACTGCGTAGAAACGGAAGACGAAGTATGGAATGAAGGAAGAGGAGAATGGACAACAAAGTCTCAGGGTTGGGAGCCACAGCAGCAAGTTGCTACCCAAGTCACAGGAGGGGGAGCCTAGGGAGGGTCTAGGTCAGGGGAATAAGATACAGGTTGCAGGATGAAAGCAGGAGCGAGATGAGAGGAGGATCCTAACTTTCCCTCTCTCTCTTTCTGTTTCTCTCTCTCTCTCTCTCTTTGTTCGTTTGTTTGTTCCCCCCCCCCCTCTCTCTCTCTCTCTCTCTCTCTCTCTCTCTCTCTCTATATATATATATATATATATATATATATATATATATATATATATAATATATATATGTATATATATATATATATATATATATATATATATATAAAAATATAAATATATATATATATATATATATATATATATATATATATATATATATATATAAATATATATGTATATTTATATATATATAATATATATATATATATATATATATATATATATATATATATATATATATATATATATGTATATATATATATATATATATATATATATATATATATATATATATATATATATATATGTATAATGTATATATATATATATATATATATATATATATATATATATATATATATATATATATATATATATATATTCCTCTCTCTCTCCTTCTTTTTAAAGTTCCCGCGATAATGATGTCCGATCAACGGTCAAATTTAGCAAACAGGATGTCATTCAGTTGAGCTGATTGGTAATCAGTTTCCGTAACTGGACTGAAAACACCAGATATATATGCGTTTTATGAATCAATAAATCAAAATAGCTTTCTGTTTTGGGATATAATGCCGGAGGGATTCTTAAAGAATTCTACATCAACTGTATCAATATTCTTAATCAGGAGCCATTCGACTTCCGGGGGAAGAATTACAAATATAAGGGGAGCCGTGTTTGTCAGGGGGGTAATTTTGCCCAGATGAGGAGCTAGGAAAGGTTGTCGTCTGAACATTATTTACTCTTATAACTCAATGAAATGCCTTTATCTGCTCAAAGGCTAGGTGGGTAGTAAATCTTTTTTCCTTCAATCGGACACAATAAAACTTGTATTTCATAAATCACTTCCATCACTGCCACTGTGAAAAATGTATTATGATTTACTTATGAAACCCTGACAAACTCAGAACTATAAGGAGCAAACTCATACATAGAGGGAAGGGAAGCCTCATATAAATATATATATATATATATATATATATATATATATATATATTATATATATATATATATATACATATATATATATATATATATATATATATATATATATATATATATATATATATGTATATATATATATATATATATATATATATATATATATATGTATATATATATATATATATATATATATATATATATAAGTTCTAGAATACTGCAGAGAGTGTTGGTTTGAGCTCAGTGTTGAACTCATTTGTTCTGTTATGTCTATATGCCGGCGTATTCATATCGTGTATGAAAATGGGGTTGATATTAATCAAATTTACTCTTCCGGAATTCATCAATTAATTAGAAGAGAAACATGAAAGCGCAACCGAGCACCACAGAACGTCTGTCATTAGAAAAAAACTTTCTAATTTGATCTTAATTTTTTCTACTCGGAAATTCGTTAGGCTGATTTTTGAAAGTAGAATATGTGTGTCTCTACTCCTCCTCCAAACAGTTTTCCGAGAGATTTCTTTAGCTCTTCTTTGAGTACGAGGTGTCGTCTCTTTTGTTACGTCAGTGGTTTTGAATGAGGAACATTGAACACGCGCTTTCTTGTTTAAGATGGATAATGCCAACTGGTTTCATAGTATCCTTATACAGTACTCGATTTTGTATTCTAAACTGTGGGTGTTATCACATTGCTTCAAGTTATAGTGCACCTCGCCTACACAAATAATCAGCTGACGGTATTTTTTCTCCTTTTGATTCCTCTTAATAATAGAACACTATTCCCGGTTCCAAACACCCAGATATCGAAATCTAAGAAATATTAGAGGACAACAAAAAATAGATCTGTGGCAATTGAGAAAATAGAAAGATGCAAATACAGTGGCAACATACAATCAAAGATGTAAAGTGTAAGATGAATTCCATAGTAGAAGCCATGACCACCTAAAGATGCGGGCATAAAGCTTACCAATAAATTCTCAGCGTTATCCTTCCTCCTCGCAGGGAAGCTCTGATATCTACCGAGCGAAATGGAGGAAAGGGTACGTAGGTTTTTTGCCGATAGAATTTCCAGATATGATCTCCTAAAATGAATTCTGCTGACTGCGAGGATCCGACCGTTTTATCCAATATCTCCACATGGAGTCTTTCTCTCTCGCCAGATTTTCCATTTGGAAGGTCATTTGCAGACGAGTATTACTGCTGTAGATGTTTGATGTTATAGAAGGACGGACGAAGTCAAGGTCGTCTGTTTCGGATGAGGCGAGAATGTCGGCTGGCATGAGTTTAGTTGTGTATACAAGACGTCTGTTAATATAGCAGTCAAGGTACTTTGGCTATATAGCAACATCTAAACGTGTCTAGGTAATGTCATTATGCAGTTCAAATATGATTATACAAAACAAACATTGACTATAATGCGGACCGTTCTGTACTTGGTCTGAAGCGAGCTCCTGTTTGTATATACATTAACAATTGTGTGACTAACTCGCTATATCGGATTAATTCAGCTTTAATTCGGAAGCCAACCAGAAAGCTTTGCATCGTCAATTGGAATTTATGTTGACACTGTGTATTTCACCAAAAGAGTAATGACGATATGAGATCTATTCTCATTAAGTTACTGAATTATGCAACATTAGATTTGATTTCGAGGGAAATGGCCGAATTCGAGGGCTGTCTGACTGACCCCCCCCCTCTCTCTCCCTCTCCCTCTCCTTCTCTCCCCCCCCCCCTCTCTCTCTCTCTCTTTGAATATTGAAAACAATGACATCTTTATGACATTTATCGTGAATGTATTGCAACGTCCCTTGACAGCCACATGTGACACAATTGTTATTAGGTAATGTGTTTATAAGACTTAGAAACTATTTTTTCTGATGGGCATCGTTGTAGTTTTTTTGTTACTTTTAGAACACATAATCAGAATTTATGGGTTTCTGTCGAAAATACGACGGTTTGGCGTAAACAGTTTCGGAAGTGTATGGAGTTATGGATATCTTCATAGAAACTAAAATTTATATCATCTTTTTTTTCTCTAATTATGAAAATTAGAACAACGTCTCAGTTAAGATCTGGTTTACTGGTTCAGATGCATATGTACATTTTGATATCATTTGATATGTCCACGTCCTTCTTGGAAAAAGATTGCATTACAGTTGATTGGTGTTCCCTCTATCGTATATTTTGAATCATATCTTTGATTCTCTCTCTCTCTCTCCCTCTCTCTCCCTCCCTCCCTCTCTCTCTCTCTCTCTCTCTCTCTCTCTCTCTCTCTCTCTCTCTCTCTCTCTCTCTCTCTCTCTCTCTCTCTCTCTCTCTCTCTCTCTCTCTCTCTCTCTCTCTCTCTCTCTCTCTCTCTCTCTCTCTCTCTCTCTCTCTCATTCTCTTTCTCCGCCGCGACAACTCTTTTATCCCTTTGACCCTCTAACTGCAATTTGTAATTCAAATATCTTGCGCCTTCATTTAAGTTTCCTCACAATTTCAAGTTGATTGAGACATTAGGGAGTCGAGGTTCATCATAAACTTTATTTTCACGAAATATATATCTATATTCCTACATATATCTATCTGCCTTTGCACTTGTTCATCTGTCTATTCGGCTGGCTAGTTTGTTATTGATTATTTGCTGTCGAGGTATAGAGAAACTTGTGATGACGACATTCAACATGTCTATGGATTTCATCACTTTATTCCGTTTGATACTCCATTACAGATTTTCTCGAGGAGGACACGATGTGCGTCTCCTTCCCGGGCTGTATGTTTTCCAGCAGTTTTACCCGATCTTCACCCGGAAAAATGTAATGTGATGCAAGAGGCACATCGCCTAGGCGGCTTAAGGTTCACCTCCTTGAGGAACCTCTACTTGAAACATATTGCATTACAACAGAACAACAAAAGAGCACCTGGTGGAAATTGATACAGAGCTGGACAACTTTCGATAGATCAAAGGTTATATAGAAGAAAGGTATGAATGGGACTGAATATCTAAACATAGCAAGAGATGCTTTGACGCGTCAAATACATCTCTTGCGTTGTTTAGATATTCATTTGTCCTTAGAACTTTGCTCATAAATGGTTATGTTTAGGCTGTTTATATTATTAATCAATCTGGCAGGGGATTGTAAGATAGGCTAAAGACAGAGTGACAGTTATAAAATGCACGCAGAGTTCACTTGACAATGTTAAACTTAACTACAAAAGCAAACATGTGTGTGTGTGTTAACTGCAAAAGCAAACATGTGTGTGTGTGTTAACTACAAAAGCAAACGTGCGGTGTTTGCGAGCAGATTATATACTTTGCGATGTTTCAGTAGGCTGATGATAATAATTTGAACACCCATTTACAACTGCTGTGTGTGTATTGCATTGCTTGTTGGGATTTTTTTTTATGCCAGAAGTATGTGGGAGAGATAGAACAGGCTCCTTGTAAAACAGGTGGGGCCCAAACTCTCACCACTCTCCCCACACACATACCATCTGCACCAAGACAGTCTGTGTGTGTGTGTGTGTGTGTGTGTGTGTGTGTGTGTGTGTGTGTATGTGTGTGTGTGTGTGTGTGTGTGTGTGTGTGTGTGTGTGTGTGTGTGTGTGTGTGTGTGTGTGTGTGTGTGTGTGTGTGTGTGTGTGTGTGTGTGTGTGGTTCATTCTTATGGAAAATAAGTAATCGTATTGCTTTCAGATAAAATTGTATAAGAAGACACTCGCTTTGCCCCATCCGAAGCCATTAGCATCCCTGAGAAACTTTATCTCTCGCCTTTAACGTCGTGCCGCATCCATTCATAATAAACACCGCGCTATTAGCTTGGTAATATGTACATTCTACGCTTCATTAACAATTCTCGCGTGGATGAGCATCGGGTTGGATCATCCACAGGTTCGAGAGGGAATGCGGGAAAAGCGACGATCATCATTATAGCAAATCTTTAATTTTACGCCATATTTTTTACCCAATACATCTTTATGTTATTGAGAAGATATACACATTCTTATTTATGCTAATGTAAAGAAAATATTTAGGAAGTACCAAGCGTTGATAAGGTAGCTTTGATTCAGTTTTAGTCGTAGTGCACTGGCGAAAAGAGGAATATAAAAGCGAAAGAAAAGAGGAGTGCGGGGAAGGCGGCGGCTAAGGAGAGGAAGCGGACGAACTGCCAAGTTGACAAGTGAGGAAAGGAAGGAAAAGAGAATTAAAGATTAGAAGGAAAGAGTGCCTGTTTTTCTTGCAGTTCTAGACCTTAATCGTCTTTTAGAAAGTGATCACTGACATTTTATGTGAGGACGTACCCTTAAAACTAAAAAAAAAATATGGGAAATGTGTGGTCTAGTAATATCTTTCTCACTGGATATTTCCTGCTTACCCTAGATTCGGTGTATGGAAAAAGTACCATTTTACATATTTATTACATATTTTACACACGACTCAAACAGTGATTCTCAAATCTTTTTACTCCATTCCCTTTTGAGGAATTTGCAATATCCTAATGGCCCTTGCATCACCATACACAAGAATGATGTCGGAAAATAAAGATGCAAATTCAGACGAAATTTGAGGTTAAAAATAATCATTATCTGATATATTGATAAACTCTTATGATAACAAATCTGACATCTCTAATCTAGAATTGCTACTTGAGCATCACCAGTCTCATAGGAAACCTAAGTTTAATTGGGAAGTTGACATGACCTCTGCGTATTTGTTAGGAAGGCTGGCATTGTTGAATTTCAGTCAAGTGACTAATCCGAGGTTGTGTCACTGTCATTACACATTTCATATCTGGGTCCACATCCAGTCGGTTCTGGAGTTTGCTCTTTTTATGTAAAATGGTAGAGGAAGAAGAAGAAGAAGAAAAACAAACAAACATAAATACGTTCTTAAGAAAATAAGAGGGCTTGAGGCGCAATCTCACTATCTTTTGGATATGACCGATGCATACACATTCAAAGACTTTTTCTTCATAGACATCATTGGCAACAGAATCATTCCTGAGATCAAGGAATTCATCCTGAAGATCAGTGAGACAGTAGCAAAAACGAGTCCTTGCCAAATTCACACTTCTTCCTCTTCGAATTTTGGAAGTAATCTTTGAGCTCACTTTAGGCTTTGAATGATGAGTCAAGTATATTAAAGTTCTTATAAAAAA
>BOPN01000779.1:30000-31348 GCA_017312705.2 Penaeus japonicus
AACGCCTGGAATTTTAAAATGTGCTTCACAAAGGAGAGCGACGGGAACCCAAAATGCTGCAATACAAACCAACATGCATATGCACATTATGGAATTTCCTGTTTAAGTGTCTTTTTTACACACTTAGGAAATTAATTATTTGACAATTCTTTTCATTTATCATTTCGCTCATCATTACTATGATTATAATTATCATCATATTTTTTACTTATCATAATCCTTATCATTATCATTTTTGTTGTTATTACGATGATAATTAAGATTATTTTTTATTATCATTATTATCATTATTATTACTACTATCTATCATTATTATTATAATCATCATCATCATCATCACTGTGATCATCTTTATTTTCATAATTCTTATTGACATTCTTTTTATTGGTTACTCGCGTTGTTGGTGACTATTGTTGTTATTATTATTGTCATCATTATAATCACTTTCATTGTAATAAATTATATTCGTTACTATACTATCATTATACTAAACTGAAACACACACACACACAAACACAAAGTCCAAACACAGGTTCATGCCATTATAAATCGGAGAGACGTCACACAAAGACACTTTAATGAAATCTTATTGACGGTCGGAGGCGAATGCGAAGGGAGCTGACGCTTCAAACATTCCAAGCTGAATAAATACGCTTAATCATCGTTGACAATGAAAGAACCAATGTATATATCATGCTTTAAGTTCACACGATGGCTGAATAAAGAATCTGAATGTATTCACCAAAGTAAAACAAGAAGAGTATTATTGTAAGGTTCAGATCCGGAAATGAGCAAATCCAAACATATTGCCTTAAATATTAGACAAAAGAGAAAAAGAAGTACATAAATATATATTTGACAGATGATGCAACCATTCAGATTTCAAGTTTCGAGTGCAAATACAAACCATATACTGTGGTCCCCCATTCCCTTTTCCTCATTTGCTCTTTAGTGTTTCTGTTTATCGCCTTTTCACTATCTCCTCCTTATCGCCATACTGAAATCTAGGTAGCAGAACGAATTGAAAACATAATCATATAAATTATTATAAGCAATTTTCCAGTGGCGAATCTAGCGGAGGGGGGGGAGGTTAACCTCTCCCCTTATTATCTCAAATTACGCCCCACAAAAGACTGATATACAATATACAGAAGAACAGTGTATATGCAGTTGTTCTAAAACTGGCAATAGAAAGTAGGCTGAATAGATGTGCATATAGAGTCCAGTAAATGTTCATGTTTGTGTATTTGTTTAATTTCATGGAACATCCTGTATCTCCTACTTATTATTGATATCAGATTACCACTGCTTGGACCCTTAAAACACAAATGGATATATATATATATAT
>BOPN01000779.1:47740-50240 GCA_017312705.2 Penaeus japonicus
GGCGGGGAAATATTGAGAGAAATGTATGTGTGGATATGCATATGTATATATATATATATAAATATATATATATATGTGTGTGTGTGTGTGTGTGTGTGTGTGTGTGTGTGTGTGTGTGTGTGTGTATATATATATGTATTTGTATATGTATATGTATTTATATGAATATATATAAAGGAGGGAAACTGCATTATGGTAACAGTTAGAGTGATTCTCATCATTACTACCATTACGCCTTCCTTTCTGTTTTCCTGTCTGTCTCCTTCCGCCATCTCCCGCAGGAATGAGATATAAAAGCAGCTATAAAATTCTCCCTGCTTACCTTTATAGGTTCGGAGACAGGTTTAAACTTATGACTTCCTTGAATGCCAATAATCCGACTTCATTACTTCCAAATGGGAACTCAAGGAGACATAAATGGGGAAAATGGGTCTTTAGATGAACATTGATGTTCAACAGTCGATCGATGAAGCGGGGAGCTTGTTCTAATATCCATTAGGGTTCAAGAAGACAAAGTAGATGTTCCAAGTGCAATGCATACTAAGGCGATCATTTTTTATGAAATAAAACATACTGCACTCGTATGTATATATGTATATATACATACATACATATACATACATACATACATATATATATATATATATATATATATATATATATATATATATATATATATATATATATACACACACACACACACACACACACACACACACACA
Organism: Penaeus japonicus; assembly: GCA_017312705.2. Classification (NCBI taxonomy): domain Eukaryota; kingdom Metazoa; phylum Arthropoda; class Malacostraca; order Decapoda; family Penaeidae; genus Penaeus; species Penaeus japonicus. The sequence continues at coordinate 48,463 of BOPN01000779.1, forward strand.
CACACACACACACACACACACACACACACACACACACACACACACATATATATATATATATGTATACACATAAATCTATATCTATATGTTTGTGTAACTTTATATATACAAAGCTACACCCACAAGAACGCCTACAAACGCAAAGAGTAATATCGACCAATAATCCTGTGGTTATTGCCTTCCATCTTGTGTACTTTGTCTTTTGATTAAGTAACTCGTGCTTATATGAACTATGTCCAAACTACATAGTAGTAGCCTGTTATATATTACATGTAAAATTTATCATTTCGTGTGTGTTCTTTCTCCCCTTTTCTCATTATAAGGTTATAGATTTATTATTTTTTCATATTTTGTTGAAAATTTAAATTTTTAATTTTGAACGTATGCTGTATGGGTCGACCCCTTTACAGAATTCGGGTAAGAAAAAAAAAATTGTGATCAGTACTGTTAGTAGGATCCTAGTATTCCTCATATACTTATGAATTGATCTATACGAGGGAGATTGTTTCTTTGAATTTATGGCATAGAGGACTCTTGAATTCAGTATGTAGAAATATAATCAAAACACAATGTTGAAATGATTAGATTCAAAATGTCTGTATCAGTTGAGGCTCCAATAATACCTCTTGAAAATTCCACATCTTGAATGCTATCCGAAATCATATCTATTTTCTTTTCTTTTTTATGGTGTAATACATTGAATTAAATCTGAGTTATTTGTCAATGAATTTAGATTTTTTTTGTGGTTGCAAGTATCTTTATCTGATGATAAAATGATGTATGACTTTTGATAAATGCATCAGGAATATTAGTTGATCAAAAGGATAAACATACATTGACAGCTCTCAGATTAAAAGCTCATGATCATAATGATACGAATAACATAATAATATACGAATGATATATGTTATAGAGAGTAATACTAAATAAAATGTGTATGTGTGTGTAGTAAAGGCTCCTTAATTCTATATTAGCGATAGTTGAACCAGTTTTCTTATATTTTCATTTTCTAGTCTTCATTCCTCCAAAGAAATTCTATCCAATGTTCGGTCCGGTGCAAGATGCGTTTGCAGACTGGTATTTGTCACCAACTATTGGTAATAAGTGAAAACAAATATAAACAAAATATAAGATTATGGAAATCGTATTAGCGATTTTAAAAGTCAATATCTCTCCCTTTCTTCATCTTATGTTCCCTCACAATAGCGAGGTGATTGATAACTGTTATTCTACTGTAAAAACACAAGATACATATGTAAATATGATAGCAAAAGTCGACATGTAAATTCATTTTCTCTATAAATAATTTTTCAGTAAATGAATAACGTTATGCAGCCGTTTACTTGTCCAACTTCAGCTATTTCCTCCGGCTCCATCTTGACTTGACTTCGGAGGTCGCCGGGAGTCTATAGCTTTGACATTCCAGGCAGAATCATTAGCAATAATGAGCCTGAAGTTCGCCCAGTTCTCAGCATCAGAAACGCCGGCGAGTCTCTTGAGCCGAAAGAATTCAGGCGATCGGTCGCGAATTTCCGGTTCTCGGTTCCGCACAAAAGTGGAAGGGCGGGGAAGTCACGCAGTCATAGATATGCACCTCATACTTATATATATATATATACTTATATATATATAGATAGATATACATATATATATATATATATATATATATATATATATATATATATGTATATATGTATATATATATATATATATATATATATATATGTATATATATATATATATATATATATATATATATATATATATATATATATATA
>BOPN01000779.1:85240-88103 GCA_017312705.2 Penaeus japonicus
TGGGGTCGGCAGGAGAATCCACACGCCATTTATGATGTTCATCTGTTTTGTTTACCCGAGGTGTGTAGACTCTGACAGGATCGAATCTAACTTTACAAAATAACTGTTGAAAGTATCTCATCGTATTTCACGAGGGAGAAAGGAAGATATTCAGAGCTTTATATGTGTGTTTGATCAAAGAGATTTTTTTCTTCTCCATACTTTCAAGCAGAATGATTATAAATTCTAAACAAAGCTGTATTTAAAACTAACTTTTTCAGGATTTAATTTAATTTCCTTGTGATCTGCGTTACTTTTCAACACCTTCATTTTGATATGCTCAAACCATTGTAATGCTGCTGTGATTGATTAATTAAATAAATAACTATAAAAGGAACAGAGAGAGAGGGGGGGGGGGGTGAAACTGAAAAAGAAAGAGGATTGCATTCACAGAGCTCGTAGTACCGAATTCATACACACACACACACACACTAATGAGCGTGATTTGACATTGACATTGACACGTAAATATTATGATATGATGATAACGGTAAGAAACAAGATGACAATAAAAACTATTATAATAACAGTTATACTTGTAGCAGCGGACACTATGACGCTACTTCTAATAAAACAACAATGACGATAATAACAATCATATCACAAAAAAAAAAAAAAAAAAAAAAAAAAAAAAAAAAACGATAGTAATGAAAATCATCGCACTGCCTACGTAATAAGAGCAAACTAACCGCAAAATTTTCGGTAAAGAAAAATCAGAAGAAAACACGGCGAAACAAGGCAGAGTTAAAGTGAGTCTTAACAGCAGAAGATGAAATGTATGCAGATGGTATCTTATACTTTTAATTCTATTTTTGCCAAAGGACTGTCGAAAGAATTGACGTTCACTTTGATCTCCCTTATTACTCACATATAAACGACTATTGCATTATGTTGGTGCGATGATAAAGAAGTTTCCTTGATGGGTTTTTTAAGTCACAAAGGAATTTTACAGCAGGTCTTCTGTTGTACAATATCAAAGGGACTTTGTGCAAAGGAAGAGTGTCTTTTTTAACTCTCCATTTTCGTAAGAGAAGGAAAATCATATGATAATAGCAATGAAAATGATTGAGCGAGCAATGCTAACATAAATAACAACAAATGCAATATGAATGTTAATAATAGGGTTGATAATCATCATGACTAATTGTGGTAATAATAATAGCAAGGAAAATATCGGCACGGACGGAATAATGTTACGGATAATGACGATGACGTGACTATAATATTAATCTAATAAATATGTATCAATTAATATATAAACATCATAAAAAAGCACAGACAAGCAATCTTGGTCTATATTCTCAAACATTTACATTTACGCTAACAACCCTACGCAGAGGCAGACACATCTGGGATAAAGTCTGCTAAAGACAATATGTTCTCATTAAGAACTTGCACAGAGTAGCGAAGCGTCTTCAAGTACTCACATCACGCACACCTACGTGGCATAACGATGGCTTGATGACAAAGACAACACTCTTTGCTTTGAACAAACGCTCACAGGCGTACTGTAACTACCTCCTGGGGAATGGTGGAGATCTCACTTCCCGTACTTCATTTGTTTCGTCGAGGGAGGCTGAATGTCGTGGGAACTTTGCTGGAGCTTTTTACTCTTTTCATTTGTCGAGTTCAATTGTAAAGTAAAAGCGTTTATGATGTGTTTCCCACGTCTTATATACATAAAAGATAATCCTCTCAAAGTAAAAGCTTTTTTGACGTACAGTCTTAATACAGTACTTCATATTTTATTATTATTCACTTCTTTGTTATAATGATTTTTTTAAATGTATTTTGGCTTTTAAATACGATGGCATGCATATGAAATTATTTTGACTTTTAGAAACTACCTTTGCTTATATACAATTACAAAGAAAAAAAATCTATCGAATATAAAATATAAGGTCGAATATTTTATTTTCTCTAGGAAAAGGCCTTTGTACTCTTCGTATGCAATCATTCGTTAGCAATAGAATCTTTTCGTTGCAACTCAGAGCAACCCCTTTCTTCCCAAAGAAATGCAACCCATACCACAAAAGACATCACAGTCCGAAGGGAATCATCCCACAACAGTTTATAGCATCGTCTTGTGGGGTCGAGTACCCTGCGCTCGGTACTCCATCTTTTCCCTTGTACCGGGTTATGTGTTCCCAAAGAGAGGGAAGGGAATCGTTAGGTGAGGTGAGGGTGAAAACGGAAAGAGGGGAAAGAGATGCGTGCAAGAGTGGAAAGGATTCTGTGAACGGGTTTGGGGGTTGGTAGTGGAAGGCATGACACATCGCGCTGATGTTTGATACCTGCAAATATCGCTGTCTGTTGCAAAAGGATGATGACGATATTGGTCTTTGCCATCAGTGTGAATACTATGATAGCATCTGTATTAAAAGCTTAGAAATGCTATTCATAATAATGATTAGGATAGTGATATCAAAAAGAACCTTTATGTCACTACATTCTCACAAAATTTATTAGTTGTAAATTTACAGTAATATGTATTTCAAGATGTAGGTAAGTTTTATCTTTATTAGCTTTATATCCTTTTACTTCATACTAAAAAATTTGACTTCCCAGGGGTTTACCTAATCAGAATATAGAGCATATGCTGACTTTGAAATGAAGTTGATTAGAGTAACGCAAACATAAACACAATTGCCACTGTTGTTATCAGCAGTGTATAAGAAGTCTTTCATATTATCTTTAAACGGAAATAGACTTTGCATTCCTTCAAACGCTTTCTCAGAGACTATCGCGTATAGAAAGAAAGAGAGAGAGAGAGAGAGAGAGATGGATAGATAGATAGATAGAGGGGGAGGAACAGAAGGAGAGA
>BOPN01000779.1:141900-144400 GCA_017312705.2 Penaeus japonicus
AGCAACCAAAAACCAAAAGCACTTCACTGGCCAAATCCTGCAGCGCGCGCCAGGATCCCCTCCAGCGCGGCGGCAAGCACAGCCGACGCCCACCCCAAAGCCAGGATCAGGAAGGGTCCTTGCATGTGCGTGATTGTCAGTGCTTTTGACACCTCTTCTTCTTTCTTCTCCCTTTCCTCTTCTTCCTTTTCTGCTCGTTGCTTCCTTAGGCTCCTCCCGCGCGCCTCCGCGATCATGTCTTTGTGCCATTTGACGTACAGGCCTTGCTGAAATGAGGACCACACCGGACTAGTTTTATTCCTTACGTGATTGTTCTTGGATGTTTCTAATTTCCGTTATATTTGCCAATGTCATACCCCGATGTTTATTCTTTATTGAATGGTAACGTTAGTAGAAGTAGTCGCCCATCTTCAAACAATCTACAGTTATGTTATCATCACATCATCATCACCACCGTTATCACTGATGTGTATATTCTTATTTGAAATGCCTTAAGGGGAGCTACCGCTGCATCACTGAACGAGTTATCAGGCAGTTTTTCAATCAATTTTGAACGAATTTTCTCCCATATAGCAGGTGTTTATTTAGATACAATTCTGTAAGATTATATATATATATATATATATATATATATATATATATATATATATATATATATATATATACATATATATATGTGTGTGTGTGTTTAGAAATGGGAAAATCAAGTAATTCTAATCGTCCATTTAGGATGTTTTTACGATATTTCTAAAAGCAAAAACAGTCATATTTTCGTATCGTCCACCTTCGCCTTTGCTGTCACCACAGACTGAACATACCATCGCCGCTCTCTCGAGACCTGCTCACCTCAGCAAAAGCAAAGATATACTTCTGGAACTTGGGTTTGTACGGGGCGTCGTGTGGGATTGGAAATCCTGCAGGAGTGATATAGAAGTTATCTTTCCCGACGTACAACTTGCTGCTGCCTGACGCATCTGTGAAATTTCCCGCGATGATATAATTCAAGTAGCGGCGATTAGCCACTGCAGCGGAACTGTGGTGGAAATAAGGACAATATGCATGTCATACTCACGCTGGCACTCACTGTGCTGTACATTATGGCTACTGTAAATTATCATCCTATAAAAATTATGTGCTTTTAGTTTATCTACTGTTATGCAAGAAGTTTAACGTTTACCAGCAATAAATAAAAGAAAGCAACAGGAGATATGGACTAAATAATGATTAGGATAAATGAGATGAAGCTTTTCTTTCTGTACTTCTGTTCATTCGCCAACTGAAGTGCCTTGTCTGAAGAAGGAACAATATGCAGCAACTCCCCAAGACGCCTGTACAGTTCGTAATCAGATGCCAGCAGCGACCTCTTCCAATCTTCTCCATAGGGTGGCATAACAATGCTGTTGAGAATATTGCGTGTTGTATAATTTTACTTACATGGAAAACGAAAATTTCAGAATTTATATTTTAAATACAGTTGAAGAGAATAGTCAAACAGATGTGAAATCTAAAACCCCTGCGCCGCACCCCTCCCCCCTTCCTCTCTTTCCAGACCAGCAGACTATTTCCCTACCCATCTGCCACTTCGACAATATCCTGGAGGGTCTCTGGCCTTGATGGATTCACAGGCAGCGTGAGAGACGCCGTAAGATTCCCTCGATAAGCCGAGCCGATGACTAAGGCGAACACAAGCCACGCGGCTAACACCAAACGCCCAGCAAAGGTCCTGGCGTATCGCTGGCTGAAGTCCTGTCCTAAAAGGATTTTGAATAGTTCCTGGAATGCGGTTCCTGTGTTGGCCGCCTCGTTTTCTTTAGGATGGTGCATCTGTATGAAAATAAAAGGATAATGATAATGGTTGTCAATCATAACAGGACATTTCAGCATTGTAGGTTTCCTCCAGATTTGTGTAGACTAATTTTAGCGATTTATTTCTTGTTTTGCCTTTGTTTTGTTGGCATTCTTACTCCAACTATAGTGGTACTATAACTACAATGACTATAGCTATTCGTATAATACTGCCCCATCAATAAAGTAACTACCATCTTAACAACAGCAAGTCTTTTGTAGTTTTGACAGTGTAGTCCACTGGCAGTAGCTTAATAAATAGCCTCACCAGCCTGACTATGACGGACACGACGAGCAAGCTGGACGCGACGGCCGCCCAGACCTGGAGCGAGAGCGGAAGGAACAGATTCTGCCAGCGGGACTCGAGGCTAGGGTTGGCCATGCTGAAGGTGGTGTAGAAGAAGTCATAGGCCAAGATGAAGTCATGGCGCTCCAGACGTTTTGGTATGATGGCATAAGTCAACCCGGTTATGAGAGCGGTTCGCTCTTCGACCTTGTCGGTGACCTGGAAGACACGTGGTTTCGCTCGAATGTCATGTCATGTTTTTAGACGTGGCAAAAACAAGGATGGGTTTAATTCACCCGTTTACTTATCAGTAACCACGATTTCTTACGAGTTATGACTTTGAGGAGTAACAAGAGAGATGATTTTCAC
>BOPN01000779.1:179400-181900 GCA_017312705.2 Penaeus japonicus
GTATAACCCTAAGTGTATTTATATAAATATAAATAAATAAATATATACATACACATATATGTATATGTATATTTATATATATGTATATATATACATATACATATATACATATATACATATATACACATATATATGTATATATATATATATATATATATATATATATATATATATATATATTTATATATATATTCATTCATAAATATATAGATATGCATGTATGTATATATTTCTATAGATAGATAGATTTACATATGTACAGTATATATCTATATACATATATGTGTAAATACACAGACACACACACTTATATATAAATATATATGTATATATACATATACATGTATGTATGTAAATAAATATATATATATATATATATATATATATATATATATATATATATATATATATATATACTTGTACAATTGATCTTTTAAGCTGGGAACCGGGCCTTAAAACCAAGGAACTTAACAGCCAGGGCAGTAGGAGCATCATTTATTTCAAACGTTTCCTGTATTATGATACTCATGATACTTATTTCTGTAATATAAGGATAAAACATACATGTCAAAAGTAATGAAAAAACATAATTAAGATTCATACAAATGCATCAATAATTAAAACAATGGTTCATAAAATACCATACATATTTGTCATATGTTGGTTGGTTGTACACAGAGTAAAAGTGTCAAGAAGTAAGAGCATGCAAACCGTGCCAAGAAGAAAGAAAATTGATACGGGGGTGACTGCATTATTTTAATATTTCAAGATTGGTTGATGAGCTATATTATTGACTATGCTACCTCTGATTTACAGCCGTATTCTAAGTATCTAAGTGCGCCGTGTACATTACATGAACATGCCACGTTTGGTATTCTAGAAGCGTGGTTTCGTGTAAAAAGCGTGGCAAAGTCGTGGAAAGTATTGGAACAATCTTGGAAACTCCGTAACAAGGGGGTAGGCTTGTCATGACACGGGTGAATAAAATTATATTTTTACTGTACTTTTTCTTACCAATACTTCATATGAGCATACTACGTTTGGGAAGTAATATCTATATTGGATACATTAGGCATCATTGTCCAAGACTTGGATTACAAACCCTCTTAGGAAAACATGGATTCTCTGCTAATTTTGAGTTTGTTTACCTTTTGGCGGACTTTTCGAAGGAGAGTGAAGTTAAATGAATGGTAAAAGTAGTCAGGAACGTAAAGTTAAAGTATATAATTATATGAAAAATATATACATTAAATCTATATGTATGATATATTAACGATACGTATTTATGTACTGTATATACAGAGACAAAATGAGGAACAACTATTCATAAACACACGATCCCTCTCATCCCGTTTGTTTTGATCGAGGGTAGAGTGAATTACCAACGGTGCGTTCGTGAAATGGTTGTCAATTCATTAACTAGGAACAAGTACAACGACTGATTCATACCAAAATTGTACTATCTTTTGTTAGTGCTACTTATGATTGTAGTTTCTCTTATGAATTTGTCGTTTGGACAGTGCCATTTATCTGAAACATGTTAATATTACGCCAGCCGCCTCGTCTATCTGCCACCAACACGAGGCAGGCTAGGCAGACGGCGTGCTAACCACAGGGTCGTGAACACAGAACAGCTCCAAGAGTCACCGAACACCACAGCGTCCTAGAACACCACGAGGGGAAACGCCACGTGGAGAGGCAGGGCACGAAATAAACACACAATAACAGTCTTTCCTTTATTTACACTAGTTCTTTACCCGTACACTTTTCTATAGGCACCATACAGGGGGAAACCAGCACACCACACAGCACAATACAGCTTATAATAGGGCAACACAAAGTATATCAGGTCACAAGCAGCACACGCGAGGTCTTCCTAGGGGCAGCAGCTAACTGCGTCTGTCCTGGCCTCGTTCTTTCCGCGCCTCTTGGCCAGACATTGCGTCATGTTTGTCCAGCTTACATCATTTTATTAGTAACACCTGTTTCGCACAGAGACAAAGACCCACTGGCGTAGCATTAACTTTGGAACGGTTGGTAAACTGAAGCAGCTGACACAAACATGCCACGTTTTTTCATACTAGAATACCGCATTCGTGACATGAACACGACATGGACACAACATAAGGCCTTATCTGCAGCGTCACAGTCTTGAAATCATTTCAACTTCATAGACACTGTCGGGCGTACGACAGCGAAAGTGTCGTACCGCTCGAACAAAACCAGCCGTCACGCTCACAGAGCGACCCGTGCCTCTGTGGCGCGCCTTTGAAGAACAATTTTTTTACAGTTATTTGTTTCTTCTGGTGATGAAAAACACTTTTGAGTTCATAAGACACGACATATACATTTCTTGTTTGCTTTAAGTAATTCATATCGGCATGTGAATCTGAATATGTTAACATCATGCTACTTTAAGCATGGAAAATGTTTATTTCTTCAAAAAACTGATTGTGCAGATTAGCAGATCAATAAATAGATCTTATTTGTGCAAATATAG
>BOPN01000779.1:189400-201900 GCA_017312705.2 Penaeus japonicus
GTGTGGAGACGCGGGAAAAGGAGAGGGAGATGGTGGATTATGAGGGGATGTATGAGAAGATCAAGGGTGTGTGTTAACGCCGATGACGGCGTTAAAGGACGTAAATAGAGATAGATAGGAAAAGGAACGTTAACTAAAGATAGAAGAAAGAGAAAAGAGATAAAAAAGAAGAGAACAAAAAAAACTCACAGACACCACTCCATACGAAACCAATAGCCGCTCACAGGGGCCTCGACGGACAAACATATTTAATGCTCTGCATATGGGTTACTTCAGATGAATACTGCTTCGCTGTACTCGAACCCTTTCCAACCGAAGTGTTGACGCGCATTACTGGCGGTGCCATCGAGTGACCCCACGCAGCAAACCGCACCACATGGCCTACGTTCATCACATAAGATATGTTTATCTATCGCGGACCGTGCCACATTCCCACATGCTGACCGGAAACCCATGATAGGTCGTGAAGGACCACATACGCAGAGTGAAGAAATTCGCATTGAAACAGTATAGAACGCCACACCATCGTGAGAGGACGTGGACGACCTGTAAGATAAGAATAGCCACAAAGGACGGCGTCTGTTCCGCAATGTGTATGTATTTAGTGATAACAGAGATCTAGTTTAAGTGATCTATATTAATTTGATAACCCTGTTTAGTATAATAACACGTATTACACAATTGTAAATGTTAAAGGATTATTGTGACAGATTATACCAATGTTGATTGTAACCATGTAACATATTTCAGGTTTGACCACTTTCAATAAACTGGAGTGAGTGCTACACAGCGGTATCAGTCGTCCTTACATTAATTGAACAGCCGCAAAGGCTCATGCGGCAACAGTCAAACACAGCAACAGAACAAACGCAAGATACTGAGCGTGAAGAATACACGACGGTTTCGCTCCAGTGAACCGGCGTAAAAGGGAAGTGAATCGAATAACCAAGTGATAAATGACATATGATAAAGTAAAATAAGGAATTGCGAAAGAGTCTAAGCTCATGCACTGGTATTGCGAAAGAGTCTAGGCTCATGCACTGGTATTGCGAAAGAGTCTAGGCTCATGCACTGGTATTGCGAAAGAGCTTAGGCTCATGCACTGGTATTGCGAAAGAGCTTAGGCTCATGCACTGGTCTTGCGAAAGAGCTTAGGCTCATGCACTTGTACTGTGAAAGAGCTTAGGCTCATGCACTTGTACTACAAAAGAGTCTAGGCGCATGCACTGGTATTGCGAAAGAGCTTAGGCTCATGCACTTGTACATGAAGAGTCATAGGCTCGGCTGCGTACTGTGAAAGAGTCTAGACTCATGCACTGTTGTGTGAGAGCTTAGGCTCATGCACTTGTACTGCAAGGAACCGATATTGCTGTGCGAAGAGCTTAGGCTCATGCACTTGTACTGTGAAAGAGTCTAGGCTCATGCACTTGTACTGTGAAAGAGTCTAGGCTCATGCACTGGTATTGTGAAAGAACTTAGGCTCATGCACTTGTACTGTGAAAGAGTCTAGGCTTATGCACTTGTACTGTGAAAGAGTCTAGGCTCATGTACTGGTATTGCGAAAGAGCTTAGACTCATGCACTTGTACTGCGAAAGAGCTTAGGCTCATGCACTTGTACTGCGAAAGAGCTTAGACTCATGCACTGGTATTGCGAAAGAGCTTAGACTCATGCACTGGTATTGCGAAAGAGCTTAGGCTCATGCACTGGTATTGTGAAAGAGCTTAGGCTCATGCACATGTATCGTGAAGAGAAAAAAGGAGCTCGTGTGATGTGAAGTAAAGGGAAGAAAATACTCATGTAAAGTGATATAAATTGGTATTGCAAAAGAGCTTAGGCTCATGCACTGGTATTGCGAAAGAGCTTAGGCTCATGCACTTGTTCTGCGAAAGAGCTTAGGCTCATGCACTTGTATTGCGAAAGAGCTTAGGCTCATGCACTTGTTCTGCGAAAGAGCTTAGGCTCATGCACTGGTATTGTGAAGAAAAAGGGGCTCTTGTGATGTAAAGTAAAGAAGCAGAGGGCTCATGTGATATGATGAGATGTAGAGGAGAAAGAAGCTCGTGTGATGTGAAGTAAAGGGAAGAAAATACTCATGTGAAGAGATATAAAGGAACCAAGGACCCATGTGATGTGATGCGGATGAACTAAGATTGGCACAGTCAATGAGTAAGAAAGTTGATGTGATGTAAAGAAGCAGAGGGCTCATGTGATGTGATGAGATGTAGAAGAGAAAGGAACTCGTGTGATGTGAAGTAAAGGGAAGAAATTACTCATGTGAAGTGATATAAAGGAACCAAGGACCCAAGTGATGTGATGCGGATGAACTAAGATTGGCACAGTCAATGAGTAAGAAAGTTGATGTGATGTAAAGAAGCAGAGGGCTCATGTGATGTGATGAGATGTAGAAGAGAAAGGAACTCGTGCGATGTGAAGTAAAGGGAAGAAATTACTCATGTGAAGTGATATAAAGGAACCAAGGACCCATGTGATGTGATGCAATGCGGATGAACTAAGATTGGCACAGTCAATGAGAAAATTAAGAAAGCTGATGTGATGTAAAGAAGCAGATGGCTCATGTGATGTGATGAGATGTAGAGGAGAAAGGAGCTTGTGTGATGTGAAGTAAAGGGAAGAAATTACTCATGTGAAGTGATATAAAGGAACCAAGGATTCATGTGATGTGATGCGGATGAACCAAGATTGGCACAGTCAACGAGAAAATTAAGAACCTATGAACGACAGAGAAACCATAAACCAGGACCAGGGTATCGAAAGGGAAGAGCCAAATTAGATGATCCATTACTGCGCCGTTTTGATACTTTAATGACTCATCTGGGCGGTGTGGTAAAAGAATTGCGTCTTCTCTCAACCCAGTTGGTCAGAACGCGAGAATTGGAACCTGACAACGTAAATGATATCAACCGGACCACACCATCTGCTGATGCTAAAGTAGCTGAACATCTGGAAGGTATTCTAAAGAAAATGTATAATACTGTCAATTCGGTAACAAAGGGAACATCTAAACGGGCTCATGAAACATTGGAAGATAGTGAAACTGAGGCTGAAGAGAGCGGCAGTGAAAGGGACATGACCAATGATGATGACATTTGAAACCTGACGCTCAAAAGGAGAAAGAAAGATGATGGAAAAACATCAGAGCAATGTAGACGTTCAGTGATGTGACACAATAATAGAAAAACGGGCTGAGAAATTGTTAAATTGGCCACATGTGAAGATCCAGAATCATCCACTGTGATCCGAGGCTCCGCATACAATCTCGCACTGTCTAAAGATGTCCAGTTAGAAGGGTCTCAAAACAGCCATGAACGCACTCAAAATGAAGTTCGGTGATGTGACAAAATACATAGAAAAACAAATTGAGAAATTGTTAAATTGGACACATGTGAAGAGAAATGACTTAGAAGGGCTCACAGAGTTCTATGACTTTGTGGATCAATTACATATTACACCAGCTCCTTCGAGAGGCTACAAGAACTTGACATACCCTTCTACATAATGCAACTGACAAAAGGCCTTGATGATATTAGGATAGATCGATGGAACAATATAAAACCAAAGGCAAGCAAAAAAAAGGACGAGATATATTACAGCTTTGGGAATTCTTATGAAAGGAAGTGGAAAATTTAGGCAGGTCAGCAAAGAGAGTTGGAGGGGCCTCATATTCAGTAACATAAAGTTACTAGTAAGGAAATTCCTAAGAAGAGTCAGAGGCCTTCAGACGATTGAGAAGGTTACACAACGAGATCGAAGGGCAGAGTTTGGGTTTACAATCCAGACAAGACCGTCGACTTCGAGACCGATTACATGCGATCTGTTATGGAGAACATAGCCTGGCTTTCTGTGATTTGTTCAAGTCCGCCAGTATTCACCAACGCAGGAAGATTTGGTCGGCCACATGACATGCTTCAATTGCCTGAAATCTAGCCACAGTGCAAGACAATACAGAGCACGGCCATGCATTGTTAATGGCTGTGGTGGATACCATTCTCGGTTGCTGCATGATACAGAATTTAGAAAGAGTGGAAAATCAGTGGAAGGCTCAACAGCAAAAGAGGAAAGGAAATGACTAAAAAGGAGGGAACATGCAAATATCATTAGGATGAGTGAAAGAGCAACACCTAGACACACTGCATTACCAATAGTCCCAGTCATAATAACATCCCAAGACCAAGGTGCCCAAAGGAGTGTACCTGCATATGCATTGATCCAGAGCTACCAGATAACTGGAGTATGGCCCGTCGACGATTAGACTCATTAAAGAGCAGACTTAAAAGGAATGTTGACTTGCATCGAAGATATGTCAAAGAGATAGAGAATGTCATAAAAAAAAATAAAAAAAAAGGGTTTGCTGAGCGAGTACACAAAATCGTTGGACCACTAAACAAAACAAAACCAGTCTTCAACCCAAGCAAGCCAGACAAACTTAGTTGCTGAGAGAGTACACAAAATCGTTGGACCACTAAACAAAACAAAACCAGTCTTCAACCCAAGCAAGCCAGACAAACTTAGTTGCTGAGCGAGTACACAAAATCGTTGGACCACTAAACAAAACAAAACCAGTCTTCAACCCAAGCAAGCCAGACAAACTTAGAATAGTTTTGATTGTGCAGATAGTTTCAATGGAGTGAACTTAAATATGAAAGTCATGAGAGTTATTCCCACAAATGAAAGAAGCCCCGAATAATGGACATAAACCTGACGGTTGATAACTTGCCAATAGACAGGGCTCTAGAAGTCTTGTGGGATCTCAATGATGACGTGCTAAAGGTCAGAGTGTCAACACCCATGAAGCCAACCACGCGCAAGGGCATACTTGAGCATCATGAGTTCCATCTTTGACCCCTTAGGCTTACTAGCCCCTATCACCATCAGAGCAAAGATGGATGAATGACCTTGCAAAACTGGAAGGCTTTAAAATACCACGTCACATAGCAGCAGCCCAGGCCAGCAGCATGTTAGTACATGCCCTGCTACATCATTTCTGTGATGCCTCACAAACGGCCTATGCCGTTAAAACATACGTTAGGCTAGGACACTATAATGGATATGTTCATATAAGCCTCTTTGGTGCCTGTGCAAGAAATGCACCCATCAAGACAACCTCCATTCCACGTCTCGAACTGTGTGCTGCCACACTGGCTGCACGAGTTGACACGAAGATACATCAGGGGATGACACTCATTCTGGAAGATTCTGTGTTTTGGTCTGACAGCATGATTGTTCTACAATATATCTCAAGTACCAGGCAACGCTTTCATACATTTGTAACAAACTGACTTGAGACAATCCATAGGGCCTCCTCTTCAAACCAGTGGCGCCATGTATGATCAGAAGACAATCCAGCTGATGGTGCTACTAGAGGCCTTTCAAAACATGAGTTAATAAAGGGTGAACGATGGAATTTGGTCCTGCATTCCTAAGGTATGAGAAGGACTGGCCACTCAAGTTGGTGATATCTGAAGCCTCCGTTCGTGATCCCAGGGTATGTAAGCAAGACCCTTTCCTAGCAACAACTGTGGAAGATAAAAAACCCAACAGATAAACTATTTGAACATTACTCCTCATGGTATGGTTCCGCAGATTTGTGAAGTGGAGCAAGGAAGGACGCTATCCTCACCTTCAACGCCTTTCAGTTACAGAGAGATTCATGATACATGAGACTCCTTGCTAGCATAAATACAAGATAGCAGCTTCAGGGAGGAACGATGTTCACTACACAGAAGAGGGAATTTGGAAAAGGGTGACAATCTCTACCGGCTTGAACCTGAGCTTGACAAGCAATCGTTAATGAGCATGGGGGCAGGAGAATTCATCTTGGTGAATCAAGAGAACGGTGTGGACCAGTAATCCTGCCCAAGGACCACCATGTAACGAAGTTAATTGAAAAGGATGCCCATATGTTCTTAGCTGCCCACTCAGGAATGTTTATTTGCCGCAGAGTAAACAGCAATCCTGCCACTCAATGTCAGGGAGATTTACCAATTGAGAGAGTCATACCAGAAGGACCACCATTCATTCATACTGGAGTAGACTGTTTTGGACCTTTCCCTCTGTCATACATGTGTAGTACGATGAAGAGATATGGTTGCATCTTCACTTGCCTTAGCTCAAGAGCAGTCCACATCGAAACCCTCCAAGCATTGGATGCAGATGCATTTCTTACTGCATTCGTTAGATTCACGGTGAGGAGGGGTACACCAGAGAAGATGTTTTCAGGCAAGGGAACCACTTTCATCCAAGCTCAACGGGATCTACAGATTGCTCTACAGAACTGGAATGAAAATGTGAAGGTTGACAAGGCACTCAAGAAAAAGGGTGTTGAGTGGATCTTCTACCCACCAATGGCATCACACATGGGTGGAGTATAGGAGAGGCAGATACGATCAGTACGGAAGGTGCTTTCGTCGATTATTGGTCTACCAAGGGTCGATGATGACAGACTACAAACTATGTTCTGTGAAATGGAAACTACCCTAAACAACAGACCACTCACTGTTGTGTCAGGGGAGTTAACGATCTTGAAGCATTAACAAGCCATATCTTACATTTGCATTCTGGGGATTGTTTTTTAACCCTGGGAGGCATGCCAAATGATGAGGCTTTCCGTTGAAGGTGGATTCACGCACAATCCCCAGCTGACCGATTTTGGAGATGATGGAGTGGGAAGTACTTACACTCACTCAGGATGCGCAGAGATATCATTAAACCGTCTAGAAATGTGGCGATTGGTGAACTGGTCCTATTAATTGAACCATTGGGACCAAGGAACCTGTGGAAACTAGGGCGAGTTGTGGCAGTTATCCCAGGCTCAGATGGACTCATTAGACAGGCCCAGGTCCGCACTACCTCAGGGTTTCCGACGCACCCTATTGTGAATCTGTGTCGCTTAGAAGGAGATTAGTTTTGCATGCATAAGGGATACTATTCTTCCTCATTTGTCATATGACTTCTTTCGTTCTACTTATCTCATGTATACGGCTTCAGTTGATTCATTGAGTTCACTGCTCTCTTATGTTATCTTTCATCAGGTTCCATTTGTCAGTATCATTGGCACCGTGCTTTGTTGTTAGCCCAGTCTCGCCTGTGTTGGGCTCAGTTCGCCCAAAGCCGGGGAGTGTTAACGCCGATGACGGCGTTAAAGGACGTAAATAGAGATAGATAGGAAAAAAAACTCACAGACACCACTCCATACGGAACCAATAGCCGCTCACAGGGGCCTCGACGGACAAACATATTTAATGCTCTCCATATGGGTTACTTCAGATGAATACTGTACATGCCTTTTCGAACCCTTTCAACCCGAAGTGTTGACGCGCATTGAAAGCTGGTGCCATTGAGTGACCCCACGCAGCAACCGCACCACATGGCCTATGTTCATCACATAAGATATGTTTATCTATCGCGGACAGTACTCTCTTGTTCCCGTGCTGACACACCCATGATAGGTCGTGAAGGACCACATACGCAGAGTGAAGAAATTCACATTGAAACAGTATAGAACGCCACACCATCGTGAGAGGACGTGGACGACCTGTAAGATAAGAATAGCCACAAAGGACGGCGTCTGTTTAAGTGATCTATATCAACTTGTAACAGAGATCTAGTTTAAGTGATCTATATCAACTTTATATCCTTGTTTAGTATAATAACACACTGTGTATGTATTTAGTGATAACAGAGATCTAGTTTAAGTGATCTATATTAATTTGATAACCCTGTTTAGTATAATAACACGTATTACACAATTGTAAATGTTAAAGGATTATTGTGACAGATTATACCAATGTTGATTGTAACCATGTAACGGATTTCAGGTTTGACCACTTTCAATAAACTGGAGTGAGTGCTACACAGCGGTATCAGTCGTCCTTACATTAATTGAACAGCCGCAAAGGCTCATGCGGTAACACTGTGGATACGTGGGAAAAGGAGAGGGAGATGGTGGATGATGAGGGGATGTATGAGAAGATCAAGGGTGTGGAGACGCGGGAAAAGGAGAGGGAGATGGTGGATGATGAGGGGATGTATGAGAAGATCAAGGGTGTGGAGACACGGGAAAAGGAGAGGGAGATGGTGGATGATGTGGGGATGAATGAAAAGGTTGTGGAGATTCATGAAAGGAAAGGGAAATGGTGGATGGTGAAGGGGGGAATGAAAAGGACAAGGTTATGGAGATGCGGGATAAGGAGAGGGAATTGGAGGATGATGAGGGGATGAAGGCAGGATGGATGACATGTAGTGCCCAATTTCGCTTTGGGTATTTCTCTTATATATCCCAAAATATCTAGGGTTAAAAGCATGGGCATTAATTAATTGGGTATTTTTTTTTTTTTTTTTCATCAGGATAACCTCTTTTAACATAAAAATAACTTGGTAACGTGATGTGTTAAAGGTTATCCGTTTACACCTGCAGTTTTAATTACTGTGAAGAGGAATTATAATGAAACTAGCCTAATCATGCCTTAAACTGTATATTAAATCACATAATAACTCGACACATACAAAAATAACTTCTTATACATATCTTTCATAGCAATCACCCTGACACTCTCTGAAGATCTTTGTCTTCAATCTTCTTCGTTGTGAGTCGGTCGTGATGTGTTAGTCTTGAGCAATCATGTCCTGAGCATCTGGTCTGGTGTTCCGGCCTTAAACTCAACCTTTGAACTTAGTCTCCAAACTCAGCCTGGAACCCAGGACTCTAATAATTTCCCCAGTCTGATCTTAGACGGATACCTGACTTGCAACGGCTGATGATTCGAGCTTGCTCTCTGCTCAAGCACCCTCTAATTTCTCCAACAACTGACCATTGCCGAAGCCGTGTGTTGGTTGCATCGCACTACAAGCAAGAATCCGCATCACCTGATGCCTATTCGAAGTCGTACTTTTGTATCTTTTTGTACTATATTTACCATTGCTGGATATACCAATTTATGAGTATATACTATAACTTTGCATAACTCACTTCCTATTTTTTATTGTTTTTAAACATTATAACATAACGATTATATGTTGATCATTAACAATGCACTTATATATACGTACCTTTGCCACATTTCATTTTATATGGCATGTTATTTTCCGCTAGTTAATTCATAACTATTATTATCCCTTATCTTATAACATGCATCTGCACGATTTCTGCTCCTATGCCC
Organism: Penaeus japonicus; assembly: GCA_017312705.2. Taxonomy (NCBI): domain Eukaryota; kingdom Metazoa; phylum Arthropoda; class Malacostraca; order Decapoda; family Penaeidae; genus Penaeus; species Penaeus japonicus. The sequence continues at coordinate 198,579 of BOPN01000779.1, forward strand.
TTTACCCTGTCCCCTCTACCACTATAGTATGCACAATTCACACGTGTATAAAGTTTTTCAGATACGATAGTGATGGATTCAGAAAGGCATGTCAACCAGACGTGTCTTAACCAGCGCAGCCCATCTCGAAGCCTGCATTGACTGCACAACCGTGATATCTTGTGCAATAAGCTTTGAGACGTTGCCATGGCATTTCCTGATCTCTTCGTATATTTTCAAGAGCTCCACTGATCACAGATCTCCTTACTTTCTCTGCTAAGTATCGCTGATTTTGGGATTCTCTTTTCGTAATATCTGATTTTCTTACCAAACCAGGATGATTTGGGGTAAGCGTGGACGAGCGACCTCAAGTTCTTAATCATTATATGAACTAGATGCAGAATTTATAGGAAAGGAATTGCTAAATAATTATAATTAATATCAAATACTACGTCTCCTAATTCCAGGACCAACCCTAGTGCCCCCTTGGAGTCACTTGCAAGGCGTGGCCACGAATCCTGCCCCTATTCCCCGTCGGCCAATCACAGGCCGAGCCGAGCAGGATTCTGCCCAATGAAAAAAAAGTCACTGCTGCCCCTCCACGTGACCTAGTATCTCACCTCAAAATAGGTTATAGATAGATTCATACAGAATACCATTCGCCTCCAAGTCGAGAGGTCCTCCCCTCTCTTCGATTCCTCCTCAAGGATTCCAGGTAGAATTGTGTCTAGTGCCTTTAGTGACTTACCTGTAATTGGGGGACGAGTAGCAAACCTTCACGTGGTGTCCCCTGTCAATCTTTCGAAAGATAGAGACCAATTGCTACTATACGCGCCAAATGCCAAATTGGGGTGGTAAAATGATCGACCCTCGGCCCCAAAGATGAGTGGGCTCCAAGTGATTTCCTTCAATTGTGAAGGGATGTCTGACAAAAAGGCCGAAATTCTGGCAACCCTTAGTGTCAATATTTTGTACCTACAAGAAACGCATAAAAATCAATGCCTCCTCAAATACTCGGATACGACTTAATTATATCCCATCCTAGTCAAGTTCATAGCAGTGCTATATATGCTCACGACAGATCCATTATCATCAGAAGTCATGATCATACCAGTGATGGAATTGAAATCTTAAAATTAGAGAGAAAACCTGAACATCATCTCGGTCTATAAACCACCACCGACGACCTTCTCGTGGCCATGTAATATCAAATTTCGAGAGAAAGCCCATCTAGTTCTCGGCGACTTTAACTCCCATAATACATTGTGGGGGTATAGTCATAGTAACAGCGATGGTGGGGCCGTAGAGGAGTGGGCTTTAACCAATGACCTGATTCTCATGTACAGTGCCAAGGACAAACTGTCATTTAACAGTACTCGGTGGAAGAGGGGCTATAACCCCGACTTAGTGCTTGCTACATCTAGGCGCTACAATAACTTTGAAAGAGTTATAGGCAACTAAGTGCCCAAATCTCAACATAGGCCTATCCTTGTCAATTTTAGACCAGTACTCAGGCCAACACCAATGAACAACAGGCCTAGATTCAACTTCCATAAAGCGAAGTGGGATCTTTTCTCTCTGAACCTTGATAATGAATAAGGTGAACTAAAATCGACACCTGATGCATACAAGGCTTTTCAGTCTCTTGTTTGGAAGGTCTCTAAGAGACACATACCTCGGGGATGTAGGAAGAATACATGCTGGTCTGTCAGACGACAGTAAAGCCGTGTTTGATGAGTATAAGACATCACGAACAAGACCCGTTTTCGAAAGATGTTACTGATCTCGGTGAAACTCTGCTAGCTCTCATTGACGAGGAAAAGAAAAGGCACGCTGGCGTGAGATCATAACTAATATCAACATGACTCGCAATAGCAAGCAAGCTTGGGCAACTATCCGAAAGCTCGATAGGGAAAGTCTGACTAAGAGAGTGGCAGCTGTAACGCCAAGTAAAGTAGCACACCAGTTGGTTCTGAATGGCAAGCCACTGAACAGGGAGAGAGGCTGTCTCAAGAGAATGAAGGAGAACATGGATCGAGTGATGAATAGCTCTGAAGATTCATTAGTTCCTTTCACCATCGAAGAGATAAATGGGGCTTTTAACCCATTGCAGACGGGGATAAATTTGCTTGCCCAGCCTCCAGGATAGGTTTTATTTTAAAGAGAGACTGCTTGAAGCATTATAATTTGAATATTCTCACTCTTTTTCAGTCGTTCATTGTAAAACTAGAGCGGTTTTTGTGTTTTATTTTTTGGTGTGTTTTATTGAGTTTAGAGACTTATATGTGCCATATGACAGGCTCTACCAGTGCTGCAGTAGACTAAAATTGTAGTATATTATCCATATCAGCTCATTATTTTCTTTATACTCAGTGTGATAGAAGTATTGCTGTTTTATGGGAGGACAAAAGGCAACTTTATCTTTTCGTATTTTTGTGCTGTCATGAACGAATACGAAACATATAACCACCTACAATAAAGATAACAAGAAGAGGTAGGGAAGAGGAATGAAACCTGTGCTTGTGACTGTGAGTGCCACAGTGAAAGGCCTCCATATTGGCACAGGAGTACATTTTAGACATAGGGTATGGATTGAGTCACCTTCCTCTTCCCGTTCTGCCTACACATCCTTCATCGGCGGTACTTTTGAGCAAGAGTTCGTCAACTTATTGTGTGTCATCGCTCTATAAAGATAGTGCTTGCTAGAGACCGTGGATGGGTGCCATTCAAGGCTCTCTCTCCCGCTGGTGCTAGGAAAAAGTGGTGCCATCTAGGTTTTGGACGTTAAGCTAGCACGATATTACGGTAATTATAGTAATTATGACTGCAGTAGCCATCATCACTCATTCCTTTTTCATAGCAAAATAAAATAGCACAGTGATCCAAAATCCCCGAACGCCATGTACGTCATGACGCCCGTTGTCAGGCCAAAGCTCCTACGTCATGTATGTCATGACACCCGTCCGCAGTGGGTTAAACACCTAAAGCTAGGCAAGGCAGCAGGATTGGATGGTATTACTGCTCAGGTTGCTCTTCACTTCGGTCCCAGGACGAAGGATTGGCTGTTAGCATTGTACAACAAATGTGCTACAAGTTACAAACTACCAAAAATCTGGCGCAAACCCAAAGTTGTAGCTCTACTGAAACCCGAGAAGAACCCGGAAGACCCCAAGAGCTACTGTCCTATCTCTCTCCTTTGTATTTTGTACAAAACAGAGACTAATCCTCAGCCGGATAATCGACACGGTTAATGACCAACTTACACCTGACCAAGCTGGATTCCGTCCTGGAAGATCATGCTGTGATCAGGTCTTGAACCTGACGCAGTACATTGAGGATGGAT
>BOPN01000779.1:226900-234400 GCA_017312705.2 Penaeus japonicus
GAGAATGAGAGGAGTAACAATATACAATAGACTATAACAAAACTATCCTCATAAAAATGACGCATTAAGAAAGATAAGCTCTACAATTTCTGCTTGTGTTCCCTGTAAACTCCGTCTTGGTCAATACCCGTGTCAGGATGAAGTGAGGAAGACGTGAAAATTGGCTATTTAATATTAAAGACAATGTAAAGTATATACAACGTCAAGAATACATAATTTTTTAGAAGACAAAATAGAAAACAAAAAAGTTTCTTTTCGTATCTCTCAATTTTCCTTCCAGCTTCTTATTTATATTCGTTTTTGCTCAAATTCTCTCCTACCTGCCAGGATCTCCAGATGAATTATTTTGGTTGGAAATATTTATCTCTCTTGACACTGCGTGGAAGTGAAAAGAGACTGATGTTTTAAATGCTGAGGACCTGGCTCTGTCTCCGCCTTGCTTACAGTAGTTCTTTTTTTTTCTCTCTCTTTGTTTCTTTCTCTCTCTTTGTCTCTCTCTCTCTCTCTCTCTCTCTCTCTTTCTCTCTCTCTCTCTATCTATCTATCTATCTCCCTCTGTCTGTCTGTCTATCTCTCTCTCTCTCTCTCTTTCTATCTATCTATCTCCCTCTGTCTCTCTCTCTCTCTCTCTCTATCTATTTATCTCCCTCTGTCTGTCTGTCTATCTCTCTCTCTCTCTCTCTCTCTCTCTCTCTCTCTCTCTCTCTCTCTCTCTCTCACTCACTCTCTTTCCTTACCCTTCATCTTTCCTAATATGTAATACAACAATGAGATCTACAGGACGGCACAGATAATTCTAAACACAGATGTAAAGGCGAGTGGGACGCGAGAGCGAAGAGGGAACACCACAGAGGACTCAGAGAAATGCCGAGAAACAGTGAAGTGAAGATGTAAAGGATAGCGTTTTTTTTTACGTTCATGAAAGAATTTTCTTTTCTTCTTCTTCCCTTTCTTATCGGTGTTATTATTTTTTTTTTTTTTTTTTTGCTCTGGCATTTTTCTTTCTAATCATCATGATAAGAATGGAGCGGAATGTATATGACGATTAAAAAATGCATTATAAGGTTATCTAAACTATCAATGCAAATATGGTATATACCAACACTCATGTCTACTCCAGTTTCCCTCCTTTCATTATTAGAAATTATCATTACTCTCATTGTTATTATCATTACAGTTAACACCATAATTATCATTACTATTTGATAATATTATCAAAATCGTTCAATCGAGTATAGGTAAATCCTGCCACCGACTTCGGCAAGAGGTTCGCTCAGTCAAGAAATATAACGAAGTATGTCGTGGTCTTCTTCCCGTTGATAGTAAACTGCTATTTCAAACGGAAAATAAATTAACGAAAGAGACAGAGAGAGAGAAGAGTGAGAGAGAGTGAGTGAGTGAGTGAGTGAGTGTCTGTGTGTGTGTGTGTTAATGTGTGTGTGAGAGAGTGACTGATTGAGTGAGTGAGTGTGTGTGTGTGTGTGTGTGTGAGAGAGAGAGAGTCAGAGAGTGAGTGAATGGATAACCAACTGACTAACTGACTGAGTAAGAGAGAGAGAAAGAAAAAGGAAGTGAGAGAGAGAGTGTGTGTGTCAGTGCTAAAAGAAACATTTGTTGGGATTTGTTTCGATATGAATTGTGTCAAATAAATCTTTGTAAACTGTTTCGTTTCTCTTTCTCTATCTATCTCTATCTCTCTCTCTCTTTCTATTCATCTCTGCTCTCTCTCTCTCTCTCTCTCTCTCTCTCTCTCTCTCTCTCTCTCTCTCTCTCTCTCCCTCCCTCCCTCTCTCTCTGTATTCTTTTGCTCAGAGCCCTTGCAGGTCTTGCAAAATCTTAAACCAATGCATCACCTACAGCGTGTAACAGATCAACACATAAATCAATCGGCTCAAAGAAAGCGGAGAAAAACACAGGGAAGCAATTTGCAAATGTCACACCGCTTCGAGAAATTTCGGACTCCCGTTAAGCTTTTGAAACACACGTGAAACAGGTGGAATATATATTTTTTTCTTTTTTTTCTTTTTTCTTTCTCTTAAGGAAATTGCAATGTAGAGAAAGTGAGACAGACAGAAAGAAACGGACATATAGCTTCAGTACAAAGTAAGATGAAAAATGAATTGATTAACTACAAAACTGATAGAAAAAAATGATAAAAAATATTGGCTAATGTAATGTACCAAACCATAAGGGAAGGAGAACAATACAACGGAACAGGAACTAATAGGAAATATTAATATCAATGATAATGGAAATGAATATAAGACGCTAATGATATAAGGTTATATCAAAGATATTAGAAATATAAATATTGACAACAATGATAAACACAATGATAATGGTAACGATGATGGTAATAAAAAGATATGATAATGATAAAGAATAATGATATCCATAACAAAAAGAACAACAACAAACAACCGCAGCAGCATCAAAATGATACTACCAGGGTCGGAAATAATCGACTGATAAGAAATGTCCCTAAACACAGACAGGCGATTGGAGCTCTGGATGGTCACTACCCTCATCGCCTCATTGTTTTGTCTTTTTATAGTTTCTCTGTTCATAGCCTATTTCCCGCCGAGCGACCTGTAGTTCTCTCTTGGTTTCTGTTCCGTATTTTTATTATCATTTCACCATCAAGAGAGACAGAGATGTGCTCACAGGCAGAACAAGAAAAAAAAATATATATGTATATAAAGCTGTTAATAAGCATTCCTTAGCATTAAAAAACTAATTCCCAAAATAATAACAACATCAAAGGTAAAATTTATCACAAACGTTTGAATTACAACAATAAAACATATAATCAGATCAAACAAATAATTCTAAAAAAGAGAACGAGGCCATTGATGAAGGAATCTATTCCGCAAATGAATAACCAAGTTTTCTCTTTCCAGAACATTCGAGAACTGTTTCGCGCTTCTCTCCTTGAAGACATAAAAGCACCCGTGACGAGGGCATTCACTATTGATTTTTATAGTTCTTGCTCCTTTTTCTTCGTTTACGTTCTCGTTTCTTTTTTTTTTCTTTTTTTTTCTCGTTTGTTTCCTCATATTTCAGTTTTCTTTTTGTTGTTGTTTTCCTATCATCTTCTTTTCTTTATTTACGAAATTTTCCATTTTCATGCAAGGGATTTCACTGTTCCGTTTTCCATATTTTTCTATTTATATTTCTGCTTGTAAAATTTCCTCTTTTCATTTTGCCGGATCTAAGAGAAGGAAAGAAAGAGAGGGAATGGGGAAAGACTGGATATATATATATATATATATATATATATATATATATATATATATATATATATATATATAGAGAGAGAGAGAGAGAGAGAGAGAGAGAGAGAGAGAGAGAGAGAGAGAGAGAGGGGGGGGGGGAGGAAGGGAGTCGGAGAGGAAGGGAAAGAGAGAGGGAGAGAGAGAGAGAGAGAGGGGGGGGGGAGAGAGAGAGGAAGGGAGACGGAGAGGAAGGGAAAGAGAGAGAGAGAGAGAGAGAGAGAGAGAGAGAGAGAGAGAGAGAGAGAGAGAGAGAGAGAGAGAGAGAGAGAGAGAGAGAGAGAGAGAGAGAGAGAGAGAGAGAGAGAGAGAGAGAGGGAAGGAGAGAGAGAGAGAGAAAGAGAGGGAGAGAGAGAGAGAGAGAGAGAGAGAGAGAGAAAGAGAGAGAGAGAAGGCTCCGAAACTCAACGTTCAGACGAGAGATCAACGAGGGAGAAGTAAGGCAACCGAGCGCTTAACTTGCCAATCTTATTCTAAACTCGTTTATACTTTCCTACTTATGACCATACACAAACACATACAAAAAAAGGAAACACGATAGTACGAGGTCTTGGACAAAACGTTCTATGTAAGTGGGAAAGTTTAGCAGACGTAGCAGTTAGAAACTCTTTGTTTGTTAAATATGACGCCCAAGTTCTTTGATATAAAAAATAGGATTTTTTTTTTTTTCTTCTTTTTTTTTACAGAAGAAAGGCCTTAGGGTTAAAGACAGAAAGAAAAGGGGAAGAAGAGTATTTTCGAGCAAGAAAGAATGAATATTTTGTTCAGCAATTGTGGCGTTGGTAATATTATTATTATTATCATCATATACAGTTTTATCTTTCTGATATTAATATCCTGCTGACATTATTCCTGCCATTTTGATGTTATAGTTATATATACATGACAAACACGACGGAAGAGATAAAATACATCATATATATGTTTTCATGTCAGTTCTTATAGATATATTGTTTTCTGTAAACTACATTGACTAATGAAGGGTATATAATGTATATATATATATATATATATATATATATATATATATATAAATATATATATATATACATATATATACATATATATACATACATACATATATATATATATATATATGTATATATATATATATATTTTTTTTTTAGTAGTAATTTTACTCTGTAATGAGAGTACAGACAATGTTTGAATTATGATTAGAAAGAATGGAAAGAATAAAAGGGATTAGATGGAAGGAAACGGAATTCTGTGATAAATAAAAAACCGGTTGAAAGGAGTTAAGATTCAGTTACATATGTATTTATCATTTTTACTACTGTTATTATTATTATTATTATTATTATAAAGTTATTGTTATTTTTCATTGTTATTATTGTTATTATTATTATTATCTAATTATTACTATCATTATTGTTATCAATTTACTACTATCATCATCATCATCATCATTTTGTTTGTGGTCGTGTGTGTGTGTGTGTGTGTGTGTGTGTGTGTGTGTGTGTGTGTGTGTGTGTGTGTGTGTGTGTGTGTGTGTGTGTGTGTGTGTGTGTTCTTGTACTTTTGTTCTGAGTTCTGAGTATCCCCTAGGGAGACAAGGGCAGGCTATGAGAACAAACTTACAAAGTTGTGTTCCACAGGCTGTAGGTATTGGTATTTATACTATGATCATCAACGCAATTATAATCATTATCCTCAGTCTTATTTCATGCAAAATAACTGCCTCGGACACAGTGTCATCAAAAAGAACATGGCAGCTTTGAGGAAGAAATCACAGCATAACCTTCCTGTCAATCCATTTTCTACTTGACTTTAATACTATTCTTAAACCTTTATTCTGGAATGAAACGGTACTTTAATATACATAGGTAAACCTATGTGACAGGGAACTCTGCAACTGTTAGGTTCGATGTGAAGTTAGTCATTGTACTGTCGACAGTTGCATTGCCATGTTATGTTTTGTTAATGGCTAAGAAGGGCATGGAAGGGATTGAATACATTCACAATGTACGAAGAATTACTTCGACGTTTTGATTGTACAACAATTTCTGACGTAGAGTGTATAATCGAATTGTCAGAGAAATTAATCTTGCTTTGTGAAATCCTTCATCCCCGCTTATTACTTTCTATGCAAGTGTCGCAATGAACTCAGAACCTGCCAATACAGTGTGCTCGTTTTGGAGTGATTGATGGACAGGATATGAGAATTACTATGATTTTTAATCAACGTGAGTGATTTAGCTGGGCAATTTGTTAACGTTTTGACATTGGAGCCTTCCTTCATATTTCGCCTTTTATTATATATGTATTACCATCATTGTTCTTTCCGTTATGAGAACATACAAAACTCTGAAATCAGTTATGGCAATGTTTATGATGCGATACTAATAGTAATAGAAATAATGATAAAGTCAATCAATCTTGTTAGAAACAACGACAAAAATTATGGTAGCAAACACATAAAAAGTAAAATACATGCAAAAAACATAAAAGCCATACCACTTAAATAAGAACGATGCGAACTGATCAGCAATAGAAACTTTATTGCAATATCAAATCTCACGTCACAATTTATTTCCCCGAAACAGATGTCAGCTTGACCTTTCGTGCCGTGATTGAGTTGTGTCATGAATCATTTCAAGATAAATGACACGAAAATCGACTTTGATTTGTGTTCCGTGAAACATGTAATTGCTCCCTGGACGGTCAGAAGCTGTAATAAGAGATTACAGTGTATCAAAGTGCATTGGGACTGCAGTTTTCAAGGTCTGCTTGATGGTTCTACAACATTTATCTTATTTCAGGAAAATAGATATAGATTAACTAATATCGATGTTAATAAGACAATAACATTACAATAGTGATAACACTACCAATTCTTCTAAAATAGGAATAGTGATGATTATGATGAGTATGATAACGATAATGATTATAATGATAATGATATAATAGTAATAATAATGGTAACAATTATAAAGATAATGCTGATAATAATGACGATAATAGCAATGATGATAATGATAATGATAAAAGTATTAATCAAAATAATAATAATCATAATAGTAATGGTGTTAATGATAATAATGATAAAGATATCAATAATATTAGTAATCATAATGATTTAATTAATAATAGTAATGGTAAAAAATTGATAATGATGATAATATTTAAAGTAATGATAATCAATATTATTATCACAGTGATAATGATAATAGTAACACACACACACACACTTTATACTTCCTTGGTAAGACTTCTGACAGAATCACTGTCAAAAGTCACAACGAAAAACAGTGATCTACCAATGAGATAGTCAATATTCCTTCACACTTTCAGCGATCCTGAAATCCATCATGGCGAAGTCAAAGTGAAAGGCTTCCTGTTATTTGCGTTATGATTTACGGTGATAGATGGAAACAGCAGTCACTTTTACTAGGTCGTAGATTCATGGGAGGTTCGGCTATATTGACGCTGCTGTCTCTACTGCATCACTCTCGGGTTCATATCTGGAGCTTACGAATGCAAAGTTCATCCCTTATCTAAGGAAATTATCTATTCACGTATTCAGTACCATCTTTTTGATCGTCACTATCATAACAAAAATTAATATAAGTAAATGAATAGATTAATAGATAAATGTATACATGTATGTATGCACACGCACACACACACACACACACACACACACACACACACACACACACACAAATGGAAAGAATATGTAAAAGCTTACCAATTAGGGATCTACGGAACAGAGAAGGTGGCATCGGTGGAAGTGTTCTTTTGTTCTGGCTTCGTTTACTTACTTATTTATTTATTATTATTATCCAAAATGATGATGTCTTGGCGATAGGAGAGATATGATAGATTTTCAAAGTTTTGGTCAAATAAAGGTGTGAGGATAAAGGACTACTCTATTTTAGATTAAAGTTACTTATAAGATTTATCGGTCATTTGAAAAAAAAAAAAAGTAAACACACACACACACACACACACACACACACACACAGGCAGACAAACACACACACGCACACACACACACACACACACACTCGCTCACTCAGTCACACACAAACAGAAAGATGATATATTGTGAAATGTAAATTATTACCATTCTTCCAAATATAAATTAATCATGAAGCATCATTGTTCAAAAAGAAATATAGCTTTACAGTCCTTTGTATGACAATCTAGTCACAACTTATCACTGAAGGACACTGAAAAAAAATGTAATTAAAGTGATATACAAAAG
>BOPN01000779.1:259400-261900 GCA_017312705.2 Penaeus japonicus
CATAACATGAAATAAAGTGCATTTTGTTGATAATTTTTATGTTAGTTATAATTGTAATACTAATACCGATACTAAGACTAGTTGTAATAGCAATTTTTAAACCAGTTTTGATCCAAATATTAATGATGATATGAATAATGATGATAATGATAATAACAATAACAAAAATAGAGGTGACGATAAGGATAATGATATTGATATACCGTATAATGAAAAAAAATACACAAAAATAATGATGATAATGATAATGTGAAAGATGATAATAATCATCATCTAAATAAAGAATAATGATAACAATAATGATGATAATGATAATGATTATCATAATAATTGTAATGACGATGATGATAATGATAATGATGATAATAATAATGATAACAATAATAATGATAATAATAATGATAATCATAATAATAATAATAATAATAATAATAATAATGATAATAATGATAATAATAACAATAATGATAATAATGATAGTAATAGCAATAATAATGATAATAATAGTAAACATAATTATGATAATAATAATAATGATAATAATAGTAAACATAATTATGATAATAATAATAATGATACTGATAACAATAATGATGATAATAATGATAATAATAATAATGATAATATAATAATGATAATGATAATGATAATGATAATCATTATAATAATTATCATTATAATAATAATGATGTGATAATAATAATAATAATAATGATAATGATAATAGTAATAATAGTGATAATAATGATAATAATAATAATGATAATGATAACAATAATGATAATAATGATAATAATAATAAAAATAAAGATAATAATAGTAATGATAATAATAATAATAATAATAATAATAATAATAATAATAATAATGATAATAATAATAATAATAATAATGATAATAGTAATAATAATAATAATAACAATAATGATAACAATAATGATAATAATGATAATAATAACATATACAATAATATTAATGATAATAAAGATAACATCAATAGAAAGATAATTATCAAAATTATGATACTTATAAAATTGATGATAATGATGATAATGATAAAATAACAACAATAGAAAGATAATTATCAAAATTATGATAGTCATAAAAATTATGCTAATGGTGATAATGATAACGATGATGATAATAATAATGATAATAATAATAATGATAATAATAATGATGATGATGATGATGATGATGATAATGATAATAATGATAATGATAATAATAATGATAATGATAATAGTAATGATAATAATAATAATAATAATAAAAATTAATAATAACGATGATAATAATAATAATGATAATAATAATAATAATAATAATAATAATAATAATAATAATAATAATAATGATAATAATAACAATAATAATAATAATGATAATGATAATGATAATAATAATAATAATAATAATAATAATAATAATAATAATAATAATAATAGTAATAATGATAATTATAATAATAATAATAACAATAATAATAATAATAATAATAATAATAATAATGATAATAATAATAATAACAATAATAATAATAATAATGATAATAATAATAAATGATAATAATGACGACGGCAGCATGATAAAAAGTAATATATACAAGATTAATAATCATGGTAATTACAGTGATGATAATGTTGATATAGATAAAAACAAATATCACGACAAGATCACACGAATACGAAAGCCTTAGTCAAATAAGTTCCGTTTTCTATCTAACGCCTAGAGGGATACTGTTCTATTTGATGTTTGAATTTATACCTTCTCCTTGAGAAACATCTTAAACATAGTTCCAATTACTTTATCGCTATTTTTTTATGATTGTATCAGCATTATTAATACAATTTATCATTATCAGTAACATTAACATCTCATTTATGATTGGTTATACCTTTGCTATTACGATTTAAGAGTGGAATGTATATAGCTGTTTGGTGATCCTAAAGGGAAGCATTTTCGCATCAGCTAAATGTTCATTCGAACAACGGTGACTCGTGTCTTCTTTCATGGGTCACTCGTCATCTGTGCTTCACATATTCACAGATCCTTCAATGTACATAACTATGTCAATATGCTACTTTAGTGCGATATACTCATTCTAGAGCAAGGTGAGCAATCTTTCTATTTTAAGATAACCTTTGAATCATGATATTCCGGTATGACTTTTTCTTTCAATATATGTACACACAGACAAACGTTATTATGGTTAAAAGATGAAGAGCATATATCCTGCTGCTGAAACCACGTCAAATTTCACTGCAATAAGCGTTATCTCATTTACTGTAAGGATTGCAGTATATGGTGCTCTCGAGGTTGTTTGTGAGGAGGGTCTTATTTCTTTCCAAATTTCCTATTTTTTGTACCGAATTTATTTACCCTTTTTAGGTACATGCCTTGTAGATGTTTCGTTGTCATAGGAAAATAGGATCGGTTCTTGCTCATGTTACATCGTAACAGAATAATTATCAATACATATATACAGACAGATAATGTT
>BOPN01000779.1:276900-284400 GCA_017312705.2 Penaeus japonicus
AATTCCTAGACTCACTCTAACTCTCTCTCTTTCTTTCTCTCTCTCTCTCTCTGTCTCTGTCTGTCTCTCTTCCCCTCCCTCCCTCTCTCTCTCTCTGTATTCTTTCGCTCAGAGCTTTCTCTATCTGTCTCTCTCTCCATCTTCACAAACGTTCCCTCTTTCCCTCTTCTCTCCTCCGGCTCTTTCTCTCTCACGGATCCCAGAAGTTCACAGCAGAACCACAAGTAAAGTTGCGGTTTGCTCAAGAGTTTCTGTAAGTTAATTGGAGAAGCTCGAGAAGACGATGAGAACTCAAACTCGGAAGTTGTACTTATCTTAGTGAGACAAGTCCATTAAACTGTAAATAAGTTCATTAGCAGAAAATAGTGAGGGAAGTGTATGTAGATTGTGGTTTCAGTTACATCCACGCTGTCGAATACTTCCTTTTCAAGGTTTTGAATAATGGCACTACGTTGCTGTTACCTTTAATGATACATCAGCATTGCCAGGAAGAAACATTCAATATTATGATGAACACTCGTCACTTTTATCAGTTATGATGCATCATTGTTAAAAACAGTAAAACAGCATAACATATAGACATGATAAGATATTTTCTACGAGTGTTGTAGAGCTACTTGTATCATAAAAGTTTTTGATGATGTGGATCAGGAACAAGAGTACTTTTTCGTTAGATGACACGATCAATAAGCAGATTTTTTTATTACTTATTTACGAGGATAGCCTTAGCGCCTGCAATGGGTAAGATTAAAAAACTCCCATTTTCAAAATCGAATGGCAGCTTTTTGTATTACACGGTGAAGGACGAACTCAGTTGCAAAATATAGCTGGCCCCTTTTTAAGCATTACATAAAACACTGAGCCATACTTCACATCACTCTGTTAACAGAAAAGCGCCAGATCCGAGTAAGGATCTCTCCATGAGGTCTTAGAATTTCCCTTTTGATTTTTCTTTTCATCCAAATCTGCGGATTAACTACAGAATTTTTAAATTTCATATAAACACACACACACACACTGTAGAAACACATGTAATATTACTAGATAGATCGATAGATATAAATACAAAAAAATAATATAAACAGGTAGACTGATAAATAGATATATCATATAATTTTGAATTATATTCAACCTGTCAACCGAATGACTTGCAGAGCGGAAAACCAAACATGCAAAACGATTTGACGCTAATCCTTCTCAAAGGTTTATAGGATTCCAGACACTTTGTATGAATTCAAATTCGACAAGCGTTTAATGTTCAGTGCTGGGATCTTCTTATATGAATAGAATTGTTTTGTTTGCTTCTACACATTGTATGTTTAATAATGACTACGCCGCTATAAACACACTTTCATATTCTCTCTCTCCCTCTCTCTCTCTCTTTCTCTTTCTCTCTGCTTTTCTATCTATGTATCTCTCTTTATCAATCTATCTATTTCCCTCTTTCTATTTTTCTTGCCTCTCTCTCTCTCTCTCTCTCTCTCTCTCTCTCTTTCTCTCTCTCTCTCTTTCTCACTTTCTCTTTCCCTTTAGCTATCGGCCTCCGGTCTCCCTCTCTTCTCTTTTTCATTTTCACAAGAAACAGAATTTGATTGATTTCCTAAACATTTGACATCTACGATCTCTCAAATTCTCCTTACTATCAACACGTTTTTAGAGAATTTAAATGTCAGACTTTAATCGTATTGAAAAGGAAGGAAAGACTTCATAAAAGAACGCAGCGCCCTAATGGGTCAATCAGCCCTGAATTGAGAGAAAGCTTGGACGAAGCCGAAAGCCATTTGAATTGCAAATTGTAGTTAGAGGGTCAGGAAGCTAAAAGGATTGCCACGACCATGGATAAGAATAAAAAGTCTGGAATACAATTTACTGTCAATGGTATATGTGCTCTGTCCCGTGGATATTTTGAATCTGCAGAATATTCAGATGCTGTAGGAGATCACAAGCCTTAAGGGTGTGAATAACCGTATCTTGACCCGAGAAGACACGATGTTGAACTTTTTTCGGTGCTTCTTAGTTTTCTTATTAAATACTTTAAGTATAGAGGTAGCGTATACATGTATAAGAGACAGATTTAGATAAATAGAGAGAGAGAGGGAGAGGGAGAGAGAGGGAGAGAGAGAGAGAGAGAGAGAGAGAGAGAGAGAGAGAGAGAGAGAGAGAGAGAGAGAGAGAGAGAGAGAGAGAGAGAGAGAGAGAGAGAGAAAGGGAAAGAAAGAGAGAGAGAGAGAAAAAGAGAGAGAGAAAGAGAAAGAAAGAGAGAGAGAGGAAGAAAGAGAAAGAGAGAGAGGGAGGTAACGGTTAGAAAGTGCTTGTCAGAGAAAATTTGGGACAGCTATGTAATCGGATATACGTATTATATTGCTTGATAAATGTTCACCAATTAACACACAGATAATACCTCCTGTTGTTAGATATGATAAAAGCAGTTGATACACAGAATGACATAATATGAACTGAATCCACGACGAAATAGTATTAAGATAAACATGATAATACACGATTAAAGAACGAGAGTTAACGAAATAGATCACAGTAATTTTTGTAATTTGTGTTCTCATTTTACGCCTATCTTTGGTACATATGAATGATGAATATTTCATATAACCT
The DNA here is from genome assembly GCA_017312705.2 of Penaeus japonicus. Classification (NCBI taxonomy): domain Eukaryota; kingdom Metazoa; phylum Arthropoda; class Malacostraca; order Decapoda; family Penaeidae; genus Penaeus; species Penaeus japonicus. Next base: position 279,511 of record BOPN01000779.1, read on the forward strand.
TCATTGGCCCTCAGAATTTATAATCTTTGGGAAATATTCGGAGTATTTCTTTTGAATAAATCAGACAGAGAAGCCAATAGCGAAGACCACAATTCTTTAGCACCAAAGTTTAAATCTCGAAAATTTCTCCCTGCTTGCAAGGAGTGCAATAAAGCAGGCGAGCTTTGGGAGACGCCAGATATTAGACTGTCTTGCATAAGTTATGTTAGGCTAGAATAAACTTGCAAGGAGACAAAAGATACTGCGTATATATTTGTGCATACACACATGCATAGATACACATGCACACATATACATATACACTCACACACACGCGTAAACAAACAAATTCATACACACACCCAAGCACACACACACCCCAATCCCCCCCCCCCCCTCCCTCACACACACACACACCCAGGTATACTAAAATAATAATACACCTACGCAAGATAACGCAAACGTCATCCTACGTGGCAACAGACAAGTATGCAAAAACCAACACAGACCGTGCATGACACTCCGTCGTGAGGCAAAGAATAGAATCTCGCGTGCTGGACATATTGGCTTGGCGGAGACGCTGCAGCAGAAGAGCGCCCGTCGTGATTGAAGGGCGGGAATCCGTCAAAGCGCCCCGCAGTGCCTTGCCGAGCCTGTCTGACGCCCCTGTGTAATATCTGTGCGAGGCGGTGGCAAGTATACAGGTACAGGCGACGTTTGCTATTAGTTTTGCCAAGGAGGCTTCACAGGGAGAAGGGCGGAAAGGGAGAGGAAGATGGGCGGGAAGGGAGAGGGAGAAGAGTGGGAAGAAAGAGGGAGAAGGGCGGGAAGGGAGAGGGAGAAGGGCGGGAAGGGAGAGGGAGATGGGCGGGAAGGGAAAAGGAGAAGGCCAGTAAGGAGAGGGAGAAGGGTGGGAAGGAGAGGGAGAAGGGCGGGAAGGGAGAGGGAGAAATGTGGGAAGGGAGAGGGAGAAAGGCAATGCAGGAAATGAAGGAGTGTCATAGAGGGAGAGAGAGATACAGAAGTTGAAAAAGAGAAGGAGGGTGAGAATGGACGATAAGATAAAGGAAAAGGAGGGAGGGAGGGAGGCAAAGATTAAACGCGAAAAAGAGGGAGAGGTAGAAGGTATGATGTGTGAAAAGGATGGAGTGAGTGAGTCGGAGATTGAAAGAGAGTAGGAGGGAGTGAGCGGAAATTAGGGTGAATGTGAGCGAAAAAGGGAGCCAGGCGAAGGATCCAATAACCAAGGGGGGAGATAGAAAAGCGGGAATAGGGAGGAGGGAGCAGTGGAAGTGTTAGAAAGAAAACTACGGAAGAACGAAGGATACTCCCCTAAGCACACATAAAATCTCTTCAACAAGCACACCCACACTCCAACATTTACAAATAAACAAACACAACCGTTTCCAAACATATCCACAAACACACAAACATATTTTTCAAACACTTCTTCTTTTAACTAAACATAATCTCTCCCTCTCTCTCGGTCTCCTCTCTCTCTCTCTCTCTCTCTCTTTCTCTCTCTCTCGTTCAGAAGGCAGTTCTATCAACTTCTTTCCCCTATTCTGTTCTTATTTCTTCTACTCCGCTTTAAGAAAAGAAACGCGGCAGTGAGAAAGAGGAAAAATCTGTTGGAACTTTTTCAGTGAGCATATTTGCTTACCAAACAGCATCTGTTCTCATCCTCAGCGCTAGACAGAGACCGATTACAAGGCATATTGCAAAGACGCCCGCCCGCATTTATTGGTTCATTCTTTCTCATTCTGATTTGCCTAATAGAAATTCAGTTGTTACTTTTTTTTCTCTTCTGCATTTCATCATCATCTCCTTTTCGTGGAAGTTTGCCCCTGTTAAGTTCCCTGTTCCGCCGCCGCCTCCGTTTCCGTTCTCCTGTCCTCGCTTGACCTTCTTGCACCGTGTTTCTCCCCCCTTTAGCCTTTTATATACCCTCTTGTTCTCTTCCTCCTCAGACCTGAAGATGGGATCCAGATGGATCTTGAAACTGTTGTCTCATTTTCAATAAATCTGTTTTGTGTATAGTGGGTTTATCTGCCATTTATCAACACGGAAGAGTGTTTTGCAAGTCATCATGGACCCCACGGTTAAAAGAAATCTTCTCTCGTTCCTGTTCTCCTCCTACCCTGACATGGTACAAGCCTTTCGCGCCTACGAGGCTTCTGTTATTTCCACGGCCCGACGGAAGAACCAACTCCGTTTCCTTCGGGATTGCCTCGAGGAGCAGGTTCTTCCTTCTTCGATCTCGCACATCCTGAGACACTCGGATGAAGGGTCGCCTTTCCCGGAGTATGCTCGTTCCCTCCTTCTCGACCGGATCAGTGCTGGTAAGAGGGACGTTGAGCATACCTTCTATCTCTCCCGTCTTCATTTTGACTTCCTGGGGGATCGGCTTCCCAGACAGGTATGTCGACTCGTAGCCGATGTTGCTCATGACTCGGCTTGAGTCACTCTCCAACACCCATACCTGCTCCCTCACCCGCAAGCTTCCACTCTCACCTCCGCAGTCCTTGGTCCCGCTTCTCCCTCACTGATGCTGTCACCAACCTATCTTCCTTAACCTTGACCCCTCACCAACTCCAACTCCTAGGCTTTGGCCTGTCCTTTGCCCTGCGTCCTCTTCCCCTCACCTCCATCGACATCATTTCTTCCTTCGACCGTTTTATTTCTGGTCACAGGAACTCTCTGCCTGATGTCTCCCTCCTCCGAGGGGCTTTTATCCCGGCCCTCGAGTCCCTCCTCCGTCCTAAGCCTTCCATCCCCAGACGTTACCAGGAGGCCCTGCAGAGTCTACGTAGGGAGGATGTCACCATTTTGCCTTCTGACAAAGGCAACTCGGTGGTGGTCCTCGACCAAGCGTCCTACCTGCAGAAGGCCCAGGACCTATTGGACGACGTCGCCACGTATGCTCCCCTGACCAGCAACCCACGGGAACGAATTGCTGCCGCCTTCCATCGTCGCCTAAAGCAGCTAGCGTCGGGTCGCGCTGAGGCTTGAACCTTTACCAAAGGTTCAGGGTCATAAACCCCCGCCTTCCTCACTTCTATGGGTTACCCAAAACCCATAAACCTGACGTCCCCCTGCGCCCCATCATCTCCTCCCGAGGCTCTGTGGCGCACCCTCTTGCCTCCTGGCTGGCTCAGTCCCTTACTCCACTTCTGGGCACCTTCTCGCCCGCCCATCTTCGCCACTCACAGGACTTCATCGCCCGTGTTCGCGGTCACGCCCTCGACCATGATGAGTCTGGACGTGGTCTCTTTTTCACGAACGTCCCGCTCGACGATGTCCTTGCCTTCCTGCAGAGGAATCTTCTCCCTGAGGACCCCCGCCTTCCACTGCCTACTGCCGTCTTTCTTCAGCTGATCCGTCTGTGTGTGGATTCCAACTCCTTCTCTTTCGAAGGACGTTTCTACTCTCAGACCTTCGGTGTCGCCATGGGCTCTCCCCTTTCTCCTGTCTTGGCCAACCTGTTCATGGAGTACTTTGAGGCTGAGCTTCTTCCCTCCATCTCCCTTCGTCCTGCTATTTGGCTGAGATACGTCGACGACGTCTTTGCCCTCTGGCCCCATGATCCTGCTCTCTTCCCGGACTTCCTGGATAAGCTGAATTCTCTCTCTCCGTCCATTCGTTTCAAGGTTGAATGGGAGGTAGACAATCAGCTCCCCTTCTTGGACACCTTAGTCCACCGCTCAGGTGACTCCTCTTTTTCAGTGTATAGAAAACCCATGCACAGCGGGATGTATATACACTTCTTCTCCTACCACCCTCTCCATGTTAAGAGAGGTTTTCTTCGTCGATCCTTCGGCAAGCTGGGGTACCCTCGCTTCGTCCTTGACGCCGCGCTCTCCAACGCCCGCCGTACCTTCTACCAGGATCCTCCCCCCAGAGAGACTTCTCACCTGCCTGTCCTCAGCCTTCCTTATACCGAGGAAATCCACTCTCTTCGTCGCTCGCTGCACCCTCTCAACTGCAGGCTTACCTTTCGCCAGGTTAACACTCTCCGCCGCAACCTGGTCCACACCCGTCCTCCTTCGTCTGCCAAGATAGGCACCTATGCCATCCCCTGCTCCTCCTGTGAGAAGCAATACTTCGGGGAGACTGGCGCCTGTCTCAACAAACGTGTGTCCCAACACAAGTACGCCGTTTCAAGGGGACACACCAACAACGCTCTCTTCTGCCACCAATGGGACACAGGACATCGCATAGGTTGGTCATGCACCCGCATTCTGTTCCCTTCCGCTGATGTCCATGCCCGCAGATTGGTGGAATCTTCTCTCATCAACAGGCTGCCGAATTTCAACCTTAACAGTGTTTTTTCTCCTGCTGATGGTCTCCTATCCTCCCACATTCTCCGCTTGTTACCTTACCCCGGACACCCTTCACACAGACCGCCGGACCCTATGACCTGACATGACCTGCCCCTGTTCCGTTCCCTGTTCCGCCGCCGCCTCCGTTTCCGTTCTCCTGTCCTCGCTTGACCTTCTTGCACCGTGTTTCACCCCCCTTTAGCCCTTTATATACCCTCTTGTTCTCTTCCTCCTAGGACCTGAAGATGGGATCCAGATGGATCTTGAAACTGATGTCTCATTTTCAATAAATCTGTTTTGTGTATAGTGGGTTTATCTGCCATTTATCAACACGGAAGAGTGTTTTACAAGTCATATATATATATATATATATATATATATATATATATATATATATATATATATATATATATATATATATATATATATATATATTCATATATATATACATATATATATATATATATATATATATATATATATATATATATATATATATATATATATATATATATATATTCATATATATATATATATATATATATATATATATATATATATATATATATATTCATATATATATATATAT
>BOPN01000779.1:304400-306900 GCA_017312705.2 Penaeus japonicus
GATAATGATGATGATGATATATATATATATATCATAACCAAAACAGTTATGTTTATCACTAATGCTGTCACAATGCTGAGCTTCCTCCGCATCATCATTCAAATCATTATTTCTAACAGCATGCCTAGGATTTCTTTTCCTCACCTTTCCTCCTTCCTTAGCGCGCCAGGCGGAGTCTCGAGGGAAATCAAAGAACTCTTTCCTTGGGGGACACATGTATTTTTAAGTAGCAAGTATGTTTTTGTTGTCGAGACGGAATGATCTCGTGGGAACAACACCGTGTAAGAACTGTGCGTTGTTTGACTTCAACGGGACGGGGAAGGAAGCCAATGATACTCGCATGAAAGGTGAGAACTGAGCTAAGTATTTGGGTACGTCCTGCCTGCATTTTATTTGTGATGCGAGGATGCATATATAAATTTTCTAGTACGAGTTTACATCCCTTTCTCTGTTACACGTGTCTCCTTTTTTATCTTTATATATACCTTTCTATATTTCAACTCAAATCTCCCGAAACGAGAGATTTCCAATAATCCATACCCCCCCCTACAAAAACAAACAAAGAAAAACAAACACTTTACATCGAGTCTAAATAAAATACTAACCATCGCTTTGTAAAAGCTGTACTTCATACATAAAACCGCGACCGGAACCTCGGACAATTGATTCATGCGTCGCCGAACTGGAATATTCTCGTAACTTCGAACAGCGCGTCATGCAGCGCCGACTTTATGGCGCTTCCTTCACTGGTATCGACGTTTTTCTTGTGTGTTACTTTTTGTTTTCTCTCTATCTCTTATTACCTGTACGTCTGTCTCTGTCTCTGTCGCTGCCTCTCTTTCTCTCTCTCTCTCTGTCGCTGCCTCTCTTTCTCTCTCTCTCTCTCTCTCTCTCTCTCTCTCTCTCTCTCTCTCTCTCTCTCTCTATTTGTACCTCCATGTCGCAAGGTATGTAGATATATTTGTATCATTGATAATGCATTTATGCATGAATTTTAGAATGTATTACTTCTATGCGCGGATGTGTGTATGTCTCTGTGTGTGTCTGTGTTTGTGTGCGTGTGCGCGTGTGTATGTATTTATGTATGTGTGTGTGTGTGTGTGTGTGTGTGTGTGTGTGTGTGTGTGTTAAGGGACGTGACTGGAAGGAGCGTAAGGCCAGAGATTACGCGTTGATTGCGACCCTCGAGTAGAGAAGATAAGACGGATTAATCCCAAACACGTTTCGTTGAAATAATTCCCGGAAAACGTAGTATCAGAATTTGGAGGAAGTCGCCTAGGATGTCGCTCCGAAAAAAATGATAGATGCGACGCTTATACTGTATTCGAAAAGACACTACTCGCGGTAAAGACAACACGGAGAATTTTTTTTTTAGAAAACGTTTTTATATGTTCGATATGATGTCGCATTTATGAGTTGGAGTTATGAGGAAAGGGGCGAAAAAAGAGTCTCCATGACATTCGTGTTGCAGATCCCTTTCTGATGTGAATAAAAAAAAATCCTCCAAGTGCGCAACGCAACTAGGCTGCATAATGCTATAATGCACACTTTCCTCATCAATAAACCAGTGCTGAAGGTTTTGATAATATATTCCTTTATTGATCATACCACTCCAAAAACACAAATACGAATTGCAGATAGGCCGATTATGATAAGACAATTTGCATTTCAGTGTTACAGAAGTTAAGTGGATGAACAGAATATTTTGTGTTGCATCTAAGGCGCGCGCATTTTGTAACTAAATTCCACAAAGTTATTTTTCATGGTTTCAAGAAACTGTAAGTACTTTGCGTAGAGAAGTAATGTTAGTGTTACCCAAACAATAACGCGAAAACAGTGACATTGATGTTTCAATTGCAAGTAGCAATGACTCGGACGGTTATATATTCAGAGTGAGTAAATCGTGGATGAATTAATTGTTTATCAGAAGAGCGTAACTCAATGGTTTTGTGTTAAATCGGGCAGTCAAATTGTGAAAGAGAATGCAAACCGACCATATGGAACAGTTCAAAGTATAGACAAAGTTCTGACTTTTGGTGTTTCCTTTCTCTCTCTCCCCCCCCCCCCTTTTCATATGGTACGGTGCATACTAAGGACTTCCTCTGCTCTGTCGGGAGAAGACCCAACCGGAATCTCAATACCCTTTGATAAATTAAAGTGAATGTCACCCTAGGAAATATCGTATGGCAAGATCTTTGGTATTCTGGAAGTGTGGTTCTGTTGGTGGCGGGGAAGGAAAGTTTTAATAGTTGGTCCAATTCTTCGAATGCGTGAGGAAGAAGCGAAGCCTCTAAATATCGGCGATGTGTAACTACTGACATATTCTTTGTTTTTATTTTGTTATTTATGATTACTTTTTTCCGGGTTAATTGTGACGAGTATTGTCTATATTATTATTGCTACGATTCTTATCATCATTATCCTCAATATGGCTGAATGGGGTTTAAAATCACATGCATTACATTAGTGTTAAATCATTCATTGTTTAAGCACTGCGACA
>BOPN01000779.1:321900-324400 GCA_017312705.2 Penaeus japonicus
ACTATTACATGGCATATTAGACCATTTGAATTATGAATTTCCCTAATGATGATTTCATATTTTTTGTTAAAGGAATGCACATCATAATATATATATATATATATATATATATATATATATATATATATATATATATATATATATGTGTGTGTGTGTGTGTGTGTGTGTGTGTGTGTGTGTGTGTGTGTGTGTGTGTGTGTGTGTGTGTGTGTGTGTGTGTGTGTGTGTGTTTCTGTGTGTGCGTGTGTGTGTGTGTATGTTTATATATATATATATATATATATATATATATATATATATATATATATATATATATATATATATATATATACATATATATAAAGTTTATTATGATATATATTCTCAAATCAGTAAATACTCATTTCCCTCCAAGGGCAAGTTTTTCCCATTCTTATAACTATGAGTTCATAGACATCTGACAAATACGATTTTCAGCAAATAGTTCGTTATTTACAGCATATTTTATCATCAGGGGAATGGGTCTGACAGCCCCTCTTCCCCCCTCCCCCTCCCCCTCCCCTTTTTCCACCGGTTCTCAGGCCTTCGCATCAGAGCCAGCATTCATCAAACCGTGCATCCGAGCGCACAATGGGATGCATCAAATATAAATAAACTTTTAGCCTGCATGTAGATAAACAAAAAGGGTTGAAAGATAAATTAAATCGGTATATGCACAAGAGATGGCGAGGCGGATAGGGAAACAGCAATACGCACAGGCACATGCACTGACACGCACACACACACACACACACTTACACACACTTACACACACTCACACACACACACGAACCCGCACACACAAATACATACAAATTATTGTCGCCTTTTTTATCATCATTATTGCATTGATGATGTTATCATTATAATCATTATTTATATTATTAGATTATATATAGAAAAAGTAATGACAGTGTGACATATTGATTATTATCATCATAATAAAATCTGGTATCAACTTTATTATCACTCATGATGTATAACTTTACCAAGTCAAGAAAGAGAGCGAGAGGAGAGAGAGAGAGAGAGAGAAAGAGAGAGAGAGAAGGAGAGAGAGAGAAAAAGAGAGAGGGGGGGAGAGAGAGAAAGAAAGAAAGAGAGGGAGAGAGAGAGAGAGAAAGAGAGAGAGAAAGAGCGAGAGAGAAGATTAAATCTAGACAGAAAAAAGAGAAAGAACGAAGGCATGAGGAGGAAAGTTCACGTAGACCGACATTATGTAAAATGGATTTCCAAATTCACAGGACATTTATTTTTATATATTTCTCATTCATAGCATTAATAATTCATAATTCGCACACCGAGCATTTAGGATTATGATGCATTTCAAAAGTAACTAGTTATTTTTTTACCGGTCCTCTATGTCTAGTATTTTTATTGTCTTTTTTATTATTGTCAACTTATTCAAATGAATAATCTGTGATTTAGTAATTACACGAAAAATTATGGAAATTATATTCACAAAACTCAGGATTATTTATGTCTACATTAGTCGTCAAATCATTTCAATAAAACCTCGGCCATGATGTACCCATAATCTGGAGACAATTGCTTTCATAAAAGAAATAATAATAATAAATAAAAGATAATAATAAATATATAGATAAAATAAAGATAAAAAAAAAATCGAAATGCAATTTTCCAAAGATTTCTCTGACGATCTCGACCAGCCATGTAAGCCTGGATGCAACACGACAAGGTTGCAGTTGAGATCCAAGCGGTTGAGGCGACTGATGTAAGATTCCGTTGCAAATTTATTCCAGCGAAGGATGAGGCCGAACGCAGTTTGGGATTGGCAAGCGTCATTCAGAACAGCGGAACACGAAGCGCTGTCGTACAACATCCATTATACTTGAATACGTGGAATGAAGCAGTATTGATATATAGATCCTCGGGGCTCTGGGTTTCAGGTATGCAGGGAGACGGCATTCAGTAAGCATCAATATTAGATTCATGTTACGATTTCGTTTTGTATATGCTCCTCCTCTCGTGTGAGGCATTCGCAAGGCATCGCACCCTGACGTCACACTGTGTAAAGTCAGAAATAATGGAAGAGGAATCGTTTTGTTGCGGACTCTTAGAACGAACAGAAGATTCGATGTTTAAAATAATGGAAATATGGCAGATATCTGTGTATATTCATGTATTGTGTAAGTAATGCACGATTCCTTTGATCAATTCATATTTCGTGATCACAACATGCAATCAATAATGTATTTAGAATAATTTCTGCCGCAGTGAGGAATCAAAGTTAATCAGGATAATGTATTCATTTACAGAGGGTCACCTATCACTCTTGGACTAGTTCGTTTTCTAATATGTATTGATTTATTACTCGTGCATCTTCACAATATATTTTGCCATTGCAAGTTATGGCCTGTTATCGGTGCCTTTTATGAATTACATTATCATTGATATCATTATAAAAATGATATTGAAAATGTTATTGTTGATACTATAACTAATATTATTATAATTTGCAGTA
>BOPN01000779.1:334400-336900 GCA_017312705.2 Penaeus japonicus
ATTCCAGTTTACTCCTGCGAAGTTCGCTATTTCATCCCGCCATCTAGTCATTGGTCTTATTGTGTCGTGTCGTGTTCTGTTGTTTTCTTTGTCCACTTGTTGTCCTGTCTACGATATATATGTCCAGCCCACTGCCACTTTTTCTTCTTGATGCTCTTGAGTATATCCTCTACCTTTGTTTGTTGCCTGATCCATTGGCCCTTTTCTTGTCTCTTAAGCAAACTCCTAGCATAAGCCTTTCCATTCCCTTTTGAGCACTTGCTAATTTTCTCTCGAGTGCCTTGGTCGTAGTCCATGTTTCAAACCCATATGTCATGACGGGGAGGACACATTGGTTAAAAATCTTTCTCTTTAGACATAGTGGCAGACCACCTTATAATATATTACTATGTGTACCGAAGGCACTCCAACCTAGCCTGATTCGTCGTTTTATCTCGTCTTGACGAGTTGTCCTCGGTATACATACTCGTTCACTGGTTCTAGTACCTCGCCCTGTATTTGTATTTGCTTAACTGGGGTTCGACTGTTGAACATGACTTTAGTCTTTTTCTTGGTCATTCTAAGGCCAATCTACAGACTTTCCCTATTTAAATCGCATAGTAATTGTTGTAGTTCATCTGCTGACTTGCCGAAAAGAACAATGTCATCTGCAAATCTTAAATTGCTTAAGTGCTCATTCCCTATTTTAATCCCTTTCTCCTTCCAATCTAACTTCTTGAATACTTCCTCTAAGCAAGCTGTAAACAGCTTCGGTGAGATGGTGTCGCCCTGCCTAACACCCTTTTTTACTGGTTTCTGTGTGGATTTTGATGTTCGCTGTAACATCTTTATATATATCCTCTAATAATCTGCGATATATTTCCTCTACTCCTTGTTTACGAATTGCATCAAGTACTGCAGATATCTGTACCGAATCGAATGCCTTTTCATAATCTACGAATGCCATACACAGGGGCTTCCTATATTCGTTTGTTTTCTCTTTTATTTGGGCTAGTGTGTGGATATGGTCTGTGGTTGAGAATCCGCTGCAGAACCCTGCCTGTTCCCTGGGCTGTTTTGAATCTAATATATTCATGATACGGGCAGTGATGATTTTTGTGAACAGTTTATAGATTACTGAAAGGAGGCTTATAGGTCGGTAATTCTTTAAGTCTTTTGTGTCTCCCTTTTTGTGTATTAAAATAATTATTGCGTTTTTCCAGGATTTCGGAGTTTTACCGACGCTTAGACATCTGTTAAAAAGATTGGCCAGTTTTACTTCCGCAATCTCTCCTGCATCTTGAATAAGTTCTACACTAATGCGGTCTTCTTCTGGTGTTTTTCCTCTTTTCATGCCTTTTATTGCCCTATTTACTTCCTCTGCCGTAATGTTTGGAAAATCTCCAATGGTTGTGCTTGTCTCCATATGTGGTTGATAGTTTGAGTGGTATAAGTCGCGGAAGAAGTCTTCTATTACTTTGATAATTTCATTTTTATTGTATGTCACCTCTCCATTAGATTTCTTTACTGCATACATTTGTTTTTTCACTATTCCGAGCCTCCTCTTTGTTGCCTTAAGGCTGGTGCTGGCAAGCAGAGCTTCTTTAATTTTTCTTATGTTAAATTTGCGTACATCCTCTTTCTTTTTCTTGTTTATCGTCTTAGTCAGCTCTGCTGATTCTATCTTGTCTCTGATTAATGTTATTTTCATGTCCCTACGCTGTTTCATAAGCTTTTTTTGTCTCCACCGAAAACTTACTGAACTTTTCTTTTTCGTCTTTACGCCCTATTTCAAGTGCAGCTTCCTTTGATATCTCACTGAATTGGTCGTTCATTTGGTCTATGTCAATATCTTCGAGAGCCGAGTACGTATTTGTTTCGGATGTTAATACTGAATTCCGTCGTCCTATTCTTAATGTTAGTTAGATTAACGAGAGGCCTCTGTATGAGCTTATTTCGTTCCCTTCTTAGCTGTAATTTTACTCTACTTCTGGCCATTCTAGGGTCGCTACCGACATTTACTTTATTGATAATGTTTACGTCTTGTACAATGTCGTGCCCATTGCTGATTATGAAGTCAATTTCGTTTTTAACCCATTGCGTATGGGTGTCATGACATATATGACGTAGGAGCTTTGGCCTGACGACGGGCGTCATGACGTACATGACGTTCGGGGATTTTGGATCACTGTGCTTTTTTATTTTGCTATGAAAAAGGAATGAATGATGATGGCTACTGCAGTCATAATTACTATAAAATGTGCTCCTATGCCAATATGGATGCCTTTCACTGTAGCACTCACAGTCACAAGCACAGGCTTCATTCTTCTTCCCTACCTCTTCTTATTATCTTTATTGTAGGTGGTTATATGTTTCGTATTCGTTCATGACAGCACAGAAATACGAAAGAATAAAGTTGTCTTTTGTCCTCCCATAAAACAGCAATACTTCTATCACATTGAGTATAAAAAAAATAATGAGCTAATATGGATAATATACTACAATTTTGGTCAACTGCAGC
>BOPN01000779.1:339400-341900 GCA_017312705.2 Penaeus japonicus
CAGTTACCGTTAATCCCTTTTCAATTACAGTTCTGTGAGAACAGACAGGCCAATGAACTTTTACAGAATCTACAATATACAATGAATAAGGATAAGCAAAAAATGTTCTGAAATGCTATCATTACTCTTATTATACCATGATTACCACTTCTGGGACAAGACGAATTTTCTATTATGATTTTTTTTTCCTATATGTTAATCGGAATGTCATGCATAGTCGCATTTTACCCAGTGAATTTATGTAGCCTTCATGTGTGCACTTATATCCATCTTGCCTACCAATATGTCGAACATATATCAATATATTTACAAAAGGAAATGATACCTGCAGAATTAAGTACAGATAGAGAAATCATAACAACTACTGGCTATGATACAGAATAATAACTGATCACTCAATCACCTGATACATGCAACCCTTGCGTTCAATCTTGAAAGATGGGGCAGCAGGTGGAGGGAAGGCAGAGCAAGGCGTTAAAGGGAATTGCCTTCGTCTCGCTTACGTTCGTGGGTTCAGTAAAAATGAGACATGCAGGAAAAAAAAAGAAAAAAAAGATGAAAGGAAAGTATGAATCATACAACTTAAGTAGGTCATGCAAACAGTGATGGCGTAATATCTCATTTTCTTTCGCCATATCTTTAATATAACTGTTTCCAAATTCATGAAACTGATTGGTAGGATGGATAGACAGTTAATGACTGCTGTTTTCCCTTCAGGAAAAAAACAAAAACAAGACAAAGTACCGTTTTTAAATCTGATACTCATTCTTGGATACGTACAGAATGAAAATAGCACTCACACACACACACACACACACACACACACACACACACACACACACACACACATGGGGAGAGGGAGTGGATTAAGTAATATAGGGAGTTAAGCACCATATATATATATATATATATATATATATATATATATATATATATATATATATATATATATATATTTATGTATATATATTTATATATATATATATATATATATATATATATATATATATATATATATATATATACATATATATGTGCATATATATATATATATATATATATATATATATATATATATATATATTTTATATATATATATATATATATATATATATATATATATATATATAATAATAATAATAACAATAATAATAATAATAATAATAATAATAATGTATCTCTTTACTTCTTGCAATTTTTTTTTTCACACTCTTTCTCTCCTCCCATATAATCCTCTTTCTCCATTATCTCTGTCAGCATTATACTCTCGGTTTGATCATTACTTTAATGACTACATGCAATATCATTATGAAAACTATTAAAAACACTTATACAACTGCGAATTTTACTATTACAGTCCAAAAAGTCCATGACCTGCAAATTCCAAAAAGTAGGTACGGCGAAAATCCTTACTTCTGAATGTTATCCAGAATAATCATAAATTTATACAAAGACTCATTTGAGTAACCCATTCCAGGAATCAGTTGTACAGGTCGTAATTACACCTGAGAATTTAGTATCATGCGAAGTGTACGAATACAGGACGATAAGTTTTCGTTATACCATAAATAGGATCTGACATATTATTATTTGTAATGCTGATAATAACAATTATATGAGAAGTAATACCAACACGAACAATAAATAGTGATAATAAAATTTACAAAACGACTACATCAGAAAAATATACAATATCCGTTATTTTTTTTAATTCGTAAATGAAGAATGACATTTCTAACCGGACTTTGCAGTTATTAGCGCTCTACGTAACAGTTTATACCTGACCATAATTCCTCGTTAAACAGACTGACGCTGATTTTATAATTGAATTTCTTGTCAATTATCACATTGTTCATTCTCGATGATTTGGAGCCGACTACAGTTTATTGGGGTGAAAGGTATTATTGTTGCTATTTTTATTATTTTTATGATGTGTTGTTGTTAGTATCATCATTACTGTTATTACCACCATTATACCAACATCATGATTTGTATGATTCTGATTATCATTATCATAATCATTCTTATCATTATCATCATCGTTATTGTAACTTGTATTCTTGTTATTATCAGTGATAGTATTGTCATGATTATCATGAACATTATCATAGTTATTTTATTATCATACTTATTATGGTCAAGTTGGTTCAGTACTGTGTACTCTTGTGCTAACACCTGAGATTCGACTCCATTGCATTATTCCATCTTATAAAGTAATAGATGTATATAAAAATACAAACACACACATACACACACACACACACACACACACACACACACACACACGCACACACACATACACACGCACACACACGCGCGCGCGCGCGCGATTGATGCCTTTCCTTCCTTTTCCCTCTCAATTTGCTGAGTAATTCTAGGGCGTTATAGGTTTCATGTACAGTTAAATTAATATCTAAAAAGAACGAACAGTACCTCACATGAAATTCTCCTAAATTTCACGAAACGAAAGTGAGCCAAAATCAGACATAAAACTAATATT
>BOPN01000779.1:344400-349400 GCA_017312705.2 Penaeus japonicus
TTTTGTCTGTTTGGTTGCCTCCATGTCAACATATCTGTCTGTCTATAATGAGATCTGTCTTTATTATTATTTTTTTTAGTATTTTGTATGTGTGTGTGTAGAACCAGCAATTCCACATACATAAAGTCCAATGAAATTTCTAATTAATTCAGTGTGATAGAATATTCATTACACTAAATGGTTATTTTTATATGCAAATACCTCTCTCGAATGTACCACAACGCTGTACACCTTTTATACTTTTCGGCTGAATTCTGCGCTTTTAAATGAATTTGACTAGCTTCCCCTACATTCATTCCCGCTAGAAAAGTGCCTTTAATATCTGTTTGAAACTGTGTTGCGTTTTTATTCGTATAAAAACCGTAAAACTAGGAATTTAGACAGTTATGACAATTATAATACTAATAATTATGGTAATTCATTTTGACTCTTTCAGCGTAAAAAGTGCCATCGCAGTTTGCATCACCGCCATTATAATTAATATACAACTTTATTGCATGCATTTGAGCAACGAAAATGCATTCTCTGATATTACATAATATGAATCCTCGTATATGACATCCGATCTCAGGAAGTGCAAGGATTCGCCCTTCCAATCTTCAGTGATGAGAGCCAAGATGATTTCAATGAAAGTTTCGAAAAGATGGGCTCGCCAAACTCAAAAGATTTTTCCGATTTCCAAAAAAAAGTTGCGCATACGAGTTTAATTTTGAGTTTTGCTCTTAAACTATGATATTCATAATGGTTGTCAGTATCATCGTCATTGTTGGTGTCAGTATTGTATCAAAGTAATATCAATATTTCTATTATCATTATTATCATCATCATCAGTGATCAGGGAACCATACAAATGCATAATGCAATATTTACGTATTTATATATTTTTTCTTCTTTTTTCTTTCTTTTCTTTTTCTTTTTTTTCTTTTCTCTCTCTCTCTTTTTTCTTATTTTTCCAGATCTGCCAACCCTTATGGCTTATGGCTCATGCGAGTCTCACCATGAAAATGCCCTGAACTTTCGGCTCTCTAAAATGAAAATAGTAGACGAGTACAAGAGACCAAGGAACAGCCTCGTCAGAATCGTCGACCCTCCAATCCGGAGACAAAAAAAAAAAAAAAAAAAAAATCTGTAAATGTGACTTCATTGCTAAAATGGAGGGACCATTAAATTTTATGGTCCCGACCTGATGACAGATTAGCTCACAAAAAATATCTGTTAAAAGCTTCTCGGTCTATTTCTATGGTTTTGTGACTGGCTGTATGGCCATTGGTCAAATAAATGATGATTGTCTTATACTTTTAAGGATTGGTAATTAGTAGGAACTTTTCGATTACATACTATTTTTTATTACCAGGGCTGCTAATACTACTTCTGTTATTAACATTATACTGTTACAGCTGCTGTTACTACTATCAATATTACTGCTGCTACTGCTGTTGCTACTGCGACTGCTACTACTAATGCTCCTGTTAGTGCTACCACTACTCCTATTGCTACTACGGCCACTATTACTACAGTTACTTCTACTACTACTATTATTACTATCAATAAAACTACTTCTTTCATTCTTTCTCCTTTATTTCTTCACCTAGAACATAAATATTATATTCTGCTGAGCCGTTACTACTACTGGTACTACTACTACTACTTATACTTCTATGACTACTACTTCTACTTCTACGACTACTACTACGACCACTACTACTGCTTGTACTACTACTACTATTGTCGTAACAAATTTCCTAATGTTGTTGCTATTATTGTTGATGATTTTTTGTTTTCTTTTAATGTCACTACTGTTTATATTATTGTTCATATAATACACATACTTATGCAAACAAGTGCAGCAGAAAGGATTACGTGAAGTCATTGTACCATCAATATAGAAAGTTTGAAAACCACTGATCCAATCATTATAATCAATAGCCTCATTATATCTAATCATGATACTCCAATAACTTTACGACCATCTAGAACAAGTCAGTCACACCATGAAAAGAATATGATTAACTCAGTTGACGGTTGCTTACTATAGCAACCGTCAATGGGGCAATAGATGAATGCTCGCTTATAGACCAGCTTTGGCGATAGTAGTCAATAGATTTAATCATCAAAGTAAGTCATCAATTATCATCATCCTCATCTTCATCATCATCTTCGCCATCACCATTATCTTAATCCTCATCCTCATCATCACCTTCATCCTCACCCTCACCCTCATCCTCACCCTCATCCTTATTTCCATCTTCATCATTATCATCATCCTTATCACCATCTTTATCATTACTAATTAACATTATTATCACAATGAAAATCATAGATTAAATCTAGTACCATGAATGCTTTATCCATAACTGAGGAAGCAACTGCATTTCCGATTGCAAATTGCAACAATATCCTTCTAATGATAAATCCTCCCACCGAAGTGATCTCGCAGCGTCGCCATGAATCACACTTCAATAAACATGCCTAGTGTGTACCCTAGGAGCCCCCGCGCTGATGAATATGGTACCATTAATTCACCCATCACCCATTAATTCTGCTCTTAATCTATCTGTCAGCTTCACTAAATGGAGCAAAGCATCAACTATTTATTGTGTGAGGCGAAACCAGAGTTGATTCAGGGCCGCCCTTCGATGCCGCGGGGCCCAGCCGAGTACGTACCGCTGGGACTCCCAGTCGTGGTTGTAGAATGGTGGGAAATCAATTGAGAAATAAATCTGATTTAGGGTTTATATCTTAACGGTAGAATGGAAAGCCCCCCCCCCCCCAAAAAAAAAAAAAATGTTTGTCAAGTGCCTCTGACTTAATGGAACGAATAGATATATGCGATATAAAGATATAGATATATATGTTTTATTGGGAAACAGAAATTGTTGAAAAAAACTTGTTTCAGTGATTGTAAAATGCGTTACTAAAACTATACATCTATTTTTCTTTTTATTGTAAAATGTGTGAAGAGCATTGATGGAATCAGATTAACATATTTTATTTCTAAAAAAAATCACTGATTGTTGAATCATAAAGGAGATTTGCTGTTTTATCATGAGGTGTGTGTGTTCTACTAGACTAGAACAGATTCTCATTAGACATGAAGCCTAATTAGGAGCAATTAGTCTCACTGACATATAGCTTTGGCTAATTTGCTTCTTCGTCATCATCATCATTATTATTTTGTACTTTATCTACGTGGCGAGGCTCTTCATGTTTGAAACCAGTTTCATTTTGTTTTTGTTGAGATAAAAAAAGAAAATGAAGAAGGCGTGAATAAAATAATAAGAGGAGGAGGAAGAAAAGAAAACAAAACGCCAGAAAGAGGAAGTGAGTCATAAAAGGCAAATAAATAATCTGAAAGTTCAACATACATGCGTGAAATCAACACCGCAGCAATATTTGTGCATAAATTTAGTCCGCACTCAGAGCATGCCATGTTCTCTGCATGTTCAACGGCGAGGATTTGTTGCGAACTCCATGGATATGTGTAGTATAGTTTCCTATTGCGGTCCCTCTGTAATCTTTATTTTCGCTTATTTATTCTTTCAATGTTTATTTTGGACTATGAATTTCACTTATCTGTCACACACACACACACACACACACACACACACACATACACACACACACACACACACACACACACACACACACACACACACACGCACACACACACACACACACACACACACACACACACACAAACACACAAACGCACACACACACACACACACAAACACTCTCGTACATCCCATGAATTAAACGCTGGATTAAACACACCGTCGGTTCACAAAGCACCGTATTCCGCTGTCGCTCTTTGAAAAACGACTGTGTTAAGTTTTGTTTATCAAGTCGCGTTTCAACAACATTTATCTCCCCCCCCTCCACCCACCAATTCCCCCTCCCCTACCTACTCCCCTCCCTCTCCCACACCCACTCCCCCTCGCCCTCCCTCTCCCCCTCCCTCTAACCACTTACTCGCTCTCCAGAAAAACCACTCACGCGCCAGGACTCGCCTTCTCCCTACAGGCAATATAAAAGAATGTGTTTATCTCGTTCTTCTACTTCACTGAACGGAGACATGCAATATCTTTCTTGTTCTGGGTCTTTCGCCGCAATTTTTGCCTCATTTCTTTTCTTTTTATATTGACTTAAAATCCTGTATATATTTATCTATCTATCTATCTCTCTGCCTATATATATATATGTTTATACGAACACATACACACACGCGCGCGCGCACACACACACACACTACAACACGCACACGCACACACACAAACACATACACACATTAATATTAACATTGGTAACGCATTTTATATAGATATACAAATTTTACCTCCCTGACCGGGACTCGAACCCGCGCCGTAAGATTGACAGGCACGGTGTTGAAACCTCGCTATCACTGCTCTACTAAGAACAAATAGGTAAATTCCAAGTCGTCTCATACGGCGTCTGGTTAGACAATTCTTTTAGCGGGTCGAGTAGCCGATCGGTTTCAACACCGTGGCTGTCAATCTTACGGCGCGGGTTCGAGTCCCGGTCAGGGAGGTAAAATTTGTATATCTAAATTAAATGCGTTACTGCATTCTACCATCTTTCTCACATATATATAACCTCAGTAACCTGATTTGGGACTTGAATTTGTGATTCCATTGCTGCCAAGCGCCCGCGGGAATTGTCTGTGAAACCTCGCTATCACTGCTCTGCTAAGAGCAAATAGGTAAATTCCATGACATCTCATAAGGCGTCTGGTTAGACAATTCTTTTAGCGGGTCGAGTAGCCGATCGGTTTCAACACCGTGGCTGTCAATCTTACAGCGCGGGTTCGAGTCCCGGACAGGGAGGTAAAATTTGTATATCTATAGTAAATGTGTTACTGCATTCTACCATCTTTCTCACATATATATAACCTCGGTAACCTGATTTGGGACTTAAATTTGTGATTCCGTTGCTGCTGAGTGCCCGCCGGCATTGTCTGAAACCTCGCTATCACTGCTCTG
>BOPN01000779.1:371900-374400 GCA_017312705.2 Penaeus japonicus
CTCCTCTTCGTCTGTTATTTTGTTTGTCCCTTATAACGGTCTTTTTATTATTAGCGCCACAACTATCGTTACTATTATCATAATTCTGATAATTATTTAAAATCCCATCAACATAATTTTGTTGATGTTACGCTCTACCTTCCATGCTCCAAGAATAACAACTATCATGATGATATTAAAAATAATGGCACCATCGTCAGCTCGACGAAGTGATGACTATTAATTTGCAAACTTTTTCATCGAGAATCGCAAATAAGCAACGGGTAGCAAGTAATGTTCCCCAATAAGGTACCTCGACAGCTACTCATTTATTACACGCCATCGCATAATGCAATCCAAACATGATTAGGTGTCCAGTACTGCTACTGCTTCTTGGTGTTAATCAGAAAGTCTTCATGTTCGAGGATTTAGTAACACGATGGCAATATAGTGTGGTGTAATGACACTCGAATGTTGGCGAATGATATCTTCTGATAGGGGGTTGCAAGTACAAAAATATATCGTGAGTAATGATGTTCTGAGTTCTCTCTCTCTCTCTCTCTCTCTCTCTCTCAGACATAATCTTATATCTTGGATCAATTATATTTAAACAGAGTTATTTTGTTCATCTCGAAAGAGAGAGAAAGAGAGAGAGAGAAATCGAGGTTTGTATAACAGACAATATTGGCAGCACTTGTAATCGTATCTGATGCCCAAGTTACGAGTCACTGAATGTGATATAACCTGTTCCCAGAAGTAATAGTATACATTATCAGGGTAAGATTACCAATAAGCAGCAGAGTTACTGCTATCATGCTGGTGCCATTAATGTGATAACTCTTAAAGTCAATCATATAAGCGTTGTCACTCTCTGATTCATTATTTATTTTACATTCTACCACGATGGTATAGTTGTCGATGTATCCTAGTTAATATAGACCACCGTACGTACAATCATTGACAGGAATTTAATTTCGAACGTTACGACCACACGGACTAATCGAGCTTTGCCTTCAACGCGTAAAATAACAATGGAAGTGTAATATTCTGCCGGGTTCCAAGCGACCATGTATCTAGAAAGATCCGACCTGATGTTACGACATCTGAATTACGATTTTCTCCTGCAATTTTCCTAAAACGAGAACCTCCTGATAATGATACTGATCAGTATTTGCCGTAAAAAAAACACATTATATCGGGTATATTTCCGATTAACATTATCAATATTGTTATTAGCTATATTTGTTAAAACTGCGATCATAAATCTTTGGAACAATTAGATATGCTTTGGAAGAGAACTAAACCTGTTCAGATAGAATTCCGTTTGTATGCTTTTGTAAAGATAAATAAAATCAGAATCTGTGCAACATGATTCCTTATTCTTCTAACATATTCAATTTAGAAGTGTGATAATTTAATTCTGGATGATGTTAGCTTATATATATAGAACATAAGAAATAAGGCATTACAGTTTCGAAAATATGCGTTCATCCGCGTTTCATTACAATCGTTCAGAAAATAGATGCCCAATTGAATCGGTTTGATAATACCGAAATTAAATTTTGCACAATAAACTAAACATATAAATTCGCATTCAACGTTTCCGAAATCAATTAAGATCTGGCAGATACCCAACACGATTCAGTAAACCAATCTGACTGATATTTCCCTCTGCTCTACTGAAGCAATTTACTCTTAAAATACGTCAAATTATGTCTATTCATGTTGTATTTTATGTATTGCTTTCAAGTTTTATATCAAAATGACTTGCAAGGCTTCATGGTTATAGTAATAATGGGATTCGTCGAATTTGTGTTTGTGTGCATTGGTGTAGGAAGATACACATCCCAGTGTCTATTATTGGTCGTTCCAAGTGAAGGAGGCAAAGCGTCAGAGAAGGAAATGGAGCAATATGTATTATCTTCCATCATAAGTGTTAACACACGTGTGCCTTCGACAATGCGGGTATTTTACATTTCTCATGTTACACACACATATGCGCTTCATATTTCATTCCTCAATAATTCTTTGCTAAGCGGGAAAAGATTTCAGATCACAGATTTCGGGGCTATTTGAACTAAAAGATTCATGTATATGTTAATACAGATAGCTACCCCTATGTATGTATAGTGACAGCCAGTGCATGTTAACATTTTATCG
This sequence comes from Penaeus japonicus, assembly GCA_017312705.2. Classification (NCBI taxonomy): domain Eukaryota; kingdom Metazoa; phylum Arthropoda; class Malacostraca; order Decapoda; family Penaeidae; genus Penaeus; species Penaeus japonicus. Next base: position 374,040 of record BOPN01000779.1, read on the forward strand.
TCAGATAATCCTGATAGCTTGCCACGTTAGTTAAAAAAGCACACAAAAAGCATGGAGGATCGGGTTAACAGCTGAGCGTTACTATTAGCAACAGGGATGGTTAAGTCCAGTAACTGCTGATCTAGAAAAGACGATATAAAGTCTGATTTGATAATAATCATGGCTCTTATGTCAGTAACTTCACCTCACAATTTTCGAAGACATCACGTGAATATAGAACACTATCATTGGCTACTGAACAAAATGATAAAAAAAAAACGTTTTGCTTTTGTTTTTGTTTTTTGTTTTTTCGAAAGTGTTATGAATCCTCTAAAGACCCTTGCAACTGTTACAGCAGCGATTCATCCGCCTAAAAAACTCT
>BOPN01000780.1:7500-15000 GCA_017312705.2 Penaeus japonicus
GAAGAGAGGATCTGCTTGTGATTATTTCTGCGCAATCGGAAACCGGGTTTTTTTTTCCAAAATAGAGGGATTTTTTTTTTTTTTTTTTTTTTTTTTTTTTTGAGGGGGAATCTTTGTTTGCGTTGTGTGTTTGTTTGTTTGTTTTCTGCCTTTTTCTCTGATCTTGAGGATTTTCGCTATCTCTCTCTCTCTCTCTCTCTTTCTCTTTTTCTCTCTCTTTCTCCTTTTCCCTCTCTCTCTATTTCCCTCTCCCTCTCCTTCCCTTCCTCCTCCTCTCCCTCTCCTCTCCCTCTCCCTTTTTCTCTCCCTCTCCCTCTCCCTCTCTCCCTCTACCTCTAAGACCCTCATCCACCATTCCAACCGAATCTAAACCAACATTCCAAAAGGCATTCCACGAAAGATCTCCTACCCCCCCCCCCCCCGCCCCACACCCCCACCCCGCCTCCGCTCCCGCCCCCTCCCCCACTCCCACCCCCTACCCCATCCCCACCCCAGCTCCCGCCCCCTCCCTCCCTCCCCATCATAACAATAACAAAGCTAAATCATCCAGCGTGAAATAGTTAAGCCATGCACCAGGCATTATCCTCGCTGAGGCCGAAGGAACGAGTAGGAAAACACACACAAACACACACACACACACACACACACACACACACACACACACACACACACACACACACACACACGCACACGCACACACACAGTAAGTAATAGTGATGCGGGGTGTAATTTACCTGACCACTGTAACTTGCAGTGAGATTAAATTCTGAATTGGACCTAATTGGGCTGTGCATATGCTCTCGCAAACTAGGGACTTCCGAGTATTATCAGAGCACACACACTCACACACGCACACACACAGACACACGAATATACACACTCAAACACGCACACACACAGACACACAAATACACACACTCAAACACGCACACACACAGACACACAAATACACACACTCAAACACGCACACAAACAGACACACGAATACACACACACTCAAACACGCACACAAACAGACACACAAATACACACACTCAAACACACAGGCTCATACATGCATCCTCAAACACACACATACACATAAACGCACACTCAAACACAAAAACACGTACACACACTCATACATACATCCTCAAACATACACACAACACATAAATCCAAACATACAAACACGGAGGTCAAGGCTAGGCTGAGCTGTTTTATTTTTCCTTTTTTATTATTTCTCTTCTCCCTTGCTTTGTTTTCTTATGTTGTATTTCCTCTTCCTAGTCTGTTTCTTCTTTTTTTTTCTTCATATTACGTCATCATTAAGCCTCTATTCCTTTTTTTGTTTGTAGCTTTTTTTGCATCAAATGGTTGACCTTTATTGATTCCTATCAATAAGGTCATATTACCTAATGCTCATTTATATAATCATGAAAATAACAGCAATAGCGTCAGTTGCAAAACAGCCTAAGTAACAGAAAAAAGAGTAACAACAACATTAAGAAATACAGTAATGAATTATAAAAAAATGACAATAAAAAATGATAAAATGGTATTTTTAGCTATGTTCTTTCAAACACACCCTTTTGTATGAGTTTACTAGCTTATAAATGCCTAAACTTTGGTATACTGTGTTCATGTGTATACACTTGACTAAACATTCATTATCTTTAGAATTATCGAATTATTTTGAACATATATCTCATTCTTTATCATCAGTATAATTTCATTGTTTGTTTGTTTATTTTTTTACCTTATTTTCATGATATTTTCTTATTTCTAAGTTATCTACTGCAACTTCATCTATTTCCCAGCAGTTCCTAATCCCTAATAATTATATCTTTATATTCTCTACCATTTATATAAACCATTAATAAACAGCACCATTAGCAGCATTGCCACAGACAGCTCCTCCCGCACGCTATCCGGCGAATAAGATAAACACGTTTCAAACTTGATTAGTTCTGAGTGCTTGCTTGCGTGTCCTTCGCTGGAAACGAAACACTGTTTATTACATCAATCCTTTCACTTCATCCCGGGAATAGTGTTCTTCAATCATGAAATTGCTGTGTGCAACTTTATTTATGGACAAATGGAAAATGGTGAGTATGAATATGTAATTTTGTTGATGGAATTATATCAAAATGTATAGAGGTGTATATATATAATATATATATATATATATATATATATATATATATATATATATATATACATATATATATATATATATATATACATATATATATATATATATATATATATATATATATATATATATATATATATGTGTGTGTGTGTGTGTGTGTGTGTGTGTGTGTGTGTGTGTGTGTGTGTGTGTGTGTAGTGTGTGTGTGTGGGTGTGTGTGTGTGTGTGCATATATAGTATGTCCCGGGTGTGTGCGTGTTGCGTGATGTATGTGTAAAACCATTCACAAAAAATAATTTCCACTTATATAAATAAGTATATCCTTTTACTTTCGCTTTACCTTTTCTCTTCACACATATTTCGAAAAAAAAAAATCAAAACAAGACTAAAGAAAAAAAAAAAGGATCAAAACACACATGCATTCCAACGGTACAATATCCACATAGAAAAAAAACGAATCAGAAAAAAAGTATCTCCTATTAAAGAGACAAAAAAAAAAGAAAAAAAAAAGAGAGGTGAAAAAGTAGAGCCAATCCCCCTTCCATTGGCTGAGCCCGGGATCGTAAACTCCACCATTTCAAGAGTTTACCTTTGCCGTTTTGACTAGCTTGACCAGGTGAGAATGAGAGCCGTGAGGATCAACTTGTTTTTTTTTTTTTTTTTTTTTTTGCCTCCTCTTTGTTAACAAAGGACCTGTATGCGGGGCCTCCTCTTCCTCCTCCTCCTCCTCCTCCTCCTCCTCCTCCTCCTCCTGATTTTCCTACGCTTCCTCTTCCTCCTCTTCCTAGTCCTCCTTCCTTCTCTTCCTTTCTTGCTATTCCCTCCGTCCTACTCCTTCTTCCCCCTTTTCCTCTTCCTACTCCTTCTCATCCTCTTTCTATTCCTCCCCCTCCTCCCCTTCATACTCCCCTGTATTCTCCACTTCCTTCTCCTCCTCCTCCTCCTCTTCCTATTCCCTTCATATCCTTCCTATTCCTCTTCTTTCTACTTCCCTCGTTTCCTCTCTGTCTTCTTCTTTTCCCTACTCCCCCCGTTTACTCTTCCTGCCCCAGTCCCCTCCTCTTCCTACTCCTCCCCCTCCTCCTCCTACTACTCCTCCCCACACACACCCCATCTCCCTACCTCTCTCCTTCCCTCCATCTAACCCTTCTCACCCCTCCCTCCCTCCCTCTCACCCTTCTCACCCCTCCCTCCCTCCCTCTCATCCTTCTCACCCCTCCCTCCCTCCCTCTCACCCTTCTCACCCCTCCCTCCCTCCCTCTCACCCTTCTCACCCCTCCCTCCCTCCCTCTCATCCTTCTCACCCCTCCCTCCCTCCCTCTCATCCTTCTCACCCCTCCCTCCCTCCCTCTCACCCTCCTCACCCTTCTCACCTCTCTCCTCTCACCTCTACCCCTCCCTCCCTCTCATCCTTCTCACCCCTCCCTCCCTCCCTCTCACCCTTCTCACCCCTCCCTCCCTCCCTCTCATCCTTCTCACCCCTCCCTCTCACCCTTCTCACCCTTCTCACCCCTCTCACCCCTCTCCTCTCACCTCTACCCATTCACCCCCTCCCCCTCCCTCCTCCCCTCCCTCCCTCTCATCCCTTCTCACCCCCTCCCTCCCCTCCTCTCATCTTTCTCCCCCGTTCCTCCCTCCCTCTCATCCTTCTCACCCCTCCCTCCCCCTCCCTCTCATCTTTCTCCCCGTTCCTCCCTCCCTCTCATCCCTTCTCACCCCCTCCCTCCCTCCCTCTCACCCTTCTCCCCCCTCCCTCCCTCCCTCTCACCCTTCTCACCCCTCCCTCCCCTCCTCTCATCTTTCTCCCCCGTTCCTCCCTCCCTCTCATCCTTCTCACCCCTCCCTCCCTCCCTCTCACCCTTCTCACCCCTCCCTCCCCTCCTCTCATCTTTCTCCCCCGTTCCTCCCTCCCTCTCATCCTTCTCACCCCTCCCTCCCCTCCTCTCATCTTTCTCCCCCGTTCCTCCCTCCCTCTCATCCTTCTCCCCCCCCTCCCTCCCTCCCTCTCTCACCTTCACCCCTCCCACTCCTCCCTCTCACCCTTCTCACCCCTCCCTCCCTCCCTCTCATCCTTCTCACCCCTCCCTCCCTCCCTCTCACCCTTCTCACCCCTCCCTCCCTCCCTCTCACCCTTCTCACCATTCCCTCCCTCCCTCTCACCCTTCCCACCCCCTCAGCCCTCCCTCCCCCCTTCTCCCCCTCCCCCTCCCACTCCCCTTCCCTCTCCCCTCCCCCTACCCCCACCACCCTCTTCCCATCAGCGTCTTAGCGAGCCTCCTTCCCGCTCGCCATCAACACCAGTAAGATGTTTACCAAAAGCATTTCCAGCCGCGCCGTCTAGTGCCGCCCGGCTTGCTCGCGCGCTCGCATTATGCAAACAACTATACAGCTTCCCCCCGCACCAGGCAACCGCGTGTGCAATGGTGGCGGTTGGTTGCAAGGGTTTGGGGTTGGTGGGGTAGGGGAGTGAAGGGAGGGACGGTGAGAAGGAAGGGGGGGGGGAGATGAGTTTGTAGGGGGAGAGAGGAATTGGAAGAGATTATGAAAGAGAGAGGGAGAGAGAGGGAGAAAGAGGGAGAGAGAGAGAGAGAGAGAGAGAGAGAGAGAGAGAGAGAGAGAGAGAGAGAGAGAGAGAGAGAGAGAGAGAGAGAGAGAAAGGAAACGACACACGACACAAGGAGAGAAACGAACGAGAAAGAGAGAACATAAAAGAGAGAGGGAATAAAAGAAAATAAGAAAAAGAGATAGAGAAAGAAGAGACGGCACACGACACAAGGAGATATCCAACCATGTGGACATAACGATAACATGCTTTCGTATTAATTCTTACTCTTACCGGAAGCAGAACTGATAGAAGCAGAGTTAGAAGTTAGTGGCCTTTTGCATGTGCATATTACCCGAGAGGAAACATGTTGTGTGTTACGAGCACCGAGTATTTCACCTTCAAGCTTGGTGGGAGAGGATATACATGGAGATTAGAGAGAGAGAGAGAGGGAGAGAGAGTAAGAGATTCTTCTTCTTGTACATAAACACACACACACACAGACACACACACACACACACACACACACACACACACACACACACACACACACACACACACACACACACACACACACACACACACACACACACATATATATATATATATATATATATATATATATATATATCTAAAAAAGAGAAACAGAAAGAGAGAGAATGAAAAATAAGGAGAACAAGAAAATCGAAAACAAAAACAAAAATAAAAAAGCGCAAAAAAAACATACTAAACACAATACATCAAGAACCACAATGCCCATGAACTGCAAACGCCAAACGAGAAGAAGAAAATACCCCGAATGGAGTGTGAAGCCAAAGGAAATAATAGAGGCATCCAAAAGCGACACGTAATAGAGCCAAATGGCACTGTCAGACGGTGAAAAAAAAAAAATGAAGTGGCACAGTTGTGGGTAAAACAAGGGGAGGGGGGAGGAAGAGGGAAAGAAAGGTGTTAAATGGAGAAGGAAGACGAGAGAAAAAGAGGGAGAGAGAGGGAGAGGGAAAGGGGGGAGGGTGAGAGGGAGAAGGGGAAAGTGTGAGAGATTAAAAGAGGGATAGATCGATAGATAGATAGACAGACAGATAGATAGATAGATAGACAGAGAGAGAGAGAGAGAGAGGGAAAAAAATGAGAGAGAGAGAAAAGAGGGAGTGAGGAAAAGAGGGATGGAGTGAAGGAAGTAGGTAGGTAGGTAGGTAGGTAGGGAGGGAGGGAGGTAAGTGAAAGAGAAAGAGAGAGAGAGAGAGAGAGAGAGAGAGAGAGAGAGAGAGAGAGAGAGAGAGAGAGAGAGAGAGAGAGAGAGAGAGAGAGAGAGAGAGAGAGAGAGAGAGAGAGAAAGAAGAAGAAAAAAAACAACCAACAACAGCCACACAGGCAAACAAACAGACAACCAGAGACAGAAAAAAAGACAGAGAATTCGATAAACATCATTCCCACTTCTCCCCTCCCCTTTCCCATCTGCTCCAAACCCCTCCCCCAAACACCCTTCCCCTCCCCTTCCCCCAGCTCCTATTACTACACTTACCACCACGTTTCCGCGTCGCAATGCAGCAAGGAGCAACGCTAGTCATTAACACCCCTGCTGAGTGTTAATACCTGATTGTGATTTGTTAATTACTTCCGGCCGGGCCACATTTCCAGCGCCGCTCGGATACCTGAGTGGCAATTACCTGGCCTGATTGCCGAAGGGAGGGATCTGACGGGAAAGGAAGGGAGGGAGGGAGGGCGGGAAGGGGGGAGGGAGGGAGGGAGGGAGGGAGGGAGGGAGGGAGGGGAGAGGGGGGGAGGGAGGGAGGGAGGAGGGAGGGAGGGAGGGAGGGAGGGAGGAGGGAGGGAGGGAGGGAGGAAGAAGATGAGAGAAAAACATAGAAGATGAGAAAAGGCGGGAGGGAGGGAGAAAGGAAAAGAGGGAGAGAGAGAGAGAGAGAGAGAGAGAGAGACAGAGAGAGAGAGAGAGAGAGAGAGAGAGAGAGAGAGAGAGAGAGAGAGAGAGAGAGAGAGATAAACAAGGAAAAGCATGAATGGACTATAGAATGGGCAATAGGATGTAAAATGGAAAACAAAAGAAAAAGAAATGAAACCAATTATAAACAAAAGAAAAACAACAAAATCTACACCAGCATCCCGTTTTCTTTCACGGTGACGTAATCAACAAAAACAAACAATTGATGAACAAATAACAAAGCAACTAAATTGATTAATAAACAAAACTAACAAATAAACATATAAACAAACATACGAATAAATAGATAGATAGAGAATTAAGTAAATAAATAGATAGATGAATAAATGAACGAATAAAAAGATAACTAAGTAAATAAGTACATAAGGGAATAAAAAAATGAATCATTAATATCCGAATAAGAAAATGAATAAGTAAATAAATAGAAAAATAAATATAGATAATTAGGAAATGATGTAAATAAGTTTAATGATAAATGTTACTAACTTAATAAAAAAAAGAAAAAAAAAGAAAAAAAAGAAAAATATATATATACAAATGAACAAGTAAATATATAGATTGATGAATAATCAGGTAGAGACGTAAACAAACAAACAAAAAAGGATTAAACCTCCTCCCCCCTCTCAGAACAACACAAAACTGCAACATGAAAAAAAAAAGAAAAAAAAGTGAAAAATGTTTTGTGAGTTCAAATAGCAATGTCCTATTGTAACTTTCTCGTTTGTTAACTTATGACCTTTCAACTTATATATATATTTTTTTATATATATTTTTATCTTTACTGATAAGCTGTTTTATGTTGTTGTTTTGTTTTATTTTCTCTCCTTCTTGAATAATGTGTTTGATTGCATGTATGTTATT
>BOPN01000780.1:22500-30000 GCA_017312705.2 Penaeus japonicus
GAATAGAGATAGATGAATAAGCATTTGTTCACCTACTTCATTTCTATTGAATAGCAATATCATTGATAATAGTGCTGCTGATGATGACAATGATATTTATAATAATAATAACAATTATAATAATAATGATAGTAACAGAAATATAAGAATAAATTAAGAAACAAAATAATGATAATAATAATAAACAAATCACAAAAATATAATACTGATACAAAAACGAGAAGGAAGATAAACAAGGACCCATATAAATATAAAAGATAGAAAACAAATAAACAAACAAACAAACAAAATATTCCATACAAGAAGAAAAACAAAAAATGATAATGATAATTGAAGAGGCTGAGACGGGCATCTTGATGATTGAGGGGAGAGACGAAGAGGAGAGAAAGAGGGAAAAATTGGCGAAGAAAAGGAAGAGAGGAGAGAGGGAGTGAGTGAGTGAGGGAGGAAGGGAGGGAGGGAGAGAGAGAAAGAGAGAGAGAGAGAGGTTGGGGAGAAAGGAAGAAGAGGAAGGGAAAGATGTAGAAGGGAAGAATAAGGAACGAGTGGAAACGGGGGTAGAGGTAAGGGAGAGAAGAATAAGAGGCGAATGGAGAAAGGGGAAAGACGAAGAAGAAAGAAGAGATACTAGCAAAGACAAACGATAGTAAATAAGAAGAAATGGGGAAAGGCGAAGAAATACAAAGATGGGGAGAGAAAGGAAAAAATCCGGAGAGGGGAGATAAGAAGGAGGAGGAAAGACGAAGAAGAAGGGGGAGAATAGGAGATGAGGAGAGAGAGGAGGATGGCGATAAGGAGGGAGAGGGGAAAGGGGGACGGAGGGAAATACATCAAAAGAGGGGACAGAAAGAGTCATAGGATTATCGTAGCGGAAGAATCGGGGAAGAAGCGAATGAGGGGAGAAAGGATAAAGGGGGAGAAGATAGAAGCGAATGAGGAGAGAAAGGAAAGAGGGGGAGAATTGAGAAGAGAATGAGGGGAGAAAGGAGAGTGGAGGAGACGAGAGAAGAGAGTGAGGGGAGAAAGGAAAGAGGGGGAAAATTGAGAGGAGAATGAGAGGAGAAAGGAGAAAAGGGGAGATGATAAAAGCGAATGAGGAGAGGAAGGAAAGAGGGTGGGGGGGATTGAGAAGAGAATGAGGGGAAAAAGGAGAGTGGAGGAGAAGAGAGAAGAGAGTGAGATGAGAAAGGAAAGAGGGAGAGAAATGAGAAGAGAATGAGTGGAGAAAGGAGAGTGGAGGAGACGGGAGAAGAGAGTGAGATGAGAAAGGAAAGAGGGGGAGAAATGAGAAGAGAATGAGGGGAGAAAGGAGAGTGGAGGAGAAGAGAGAAGAGAGTGGGGGGGGGAGAAAGGGAAGAGGGGGAGAATTGAGAAGAGAATGAGGGGGAAAAGGAGAGTGGAGGAGAAGAAAGAAGAGCAGGAGGGAAGAAAGGAGAGAGGGAGAGAAGAGAGAAGAGAAGGAGGGAAGAAAGGAGAGAGGGGGAGAAGCAAAAAGAGAATGAGGGGAGAAAGGAGAGAGGGGGAGAAGAGAGGAACGAATAAGAGAAGAAAAGAAAGAGAGGAAGGAGAGAGAGAATTAAATGAGGGGAGAAAAGAGAGAACGAAAGAAGAGAGAAACGAAAGAGAAGAGAAAAGAAAGAGAGGAAGGAGAGAGAAAAGCGAATGAGAGGAGAAAAGCTAGAACGAAAAAAGAGAGAAGCGAATGAGAGGAGAAAAGAGAGAGAGAGAAAAAAAGGAGAGAATTGAATAAAGGGGAGAAAGAAGAGAACGTGATAGTTAGAGAGGATAGATAAATACACGTTCAGGGAAGTTGTGTATATTAGATTAGACATAATGTTAAGCGCGAGTTATTGGCGCATTGTTACAGGGAGACGTGACTGTGTGTGTCTGTCTGTGTGTGTGTGTGTGTGTGTGTGTGTGTGTGTGTGTGTATGTGTGTGTTTTGTAAGTCAGTTAGTTAGTTAGTTAGTTAGTTTGTATGTTTGTGTGTGTTTGAATCTGCACTAAGCTAAACAAATATACAATTAATACATATAGAACGCCAACCCAATAAACAAACACACAAACAAATAAACCAAACAAGGAGAAAGCCACAGAACCAACCAACTCGAACCAGCACCAGCAGCAAAGCCAGAGAACCACCGAACCACAAAACCACAAAACCAACCAGCTATCGGCGGTACCAGAAAGAGCAAGTTCATCACACAGAGACTGACCTGACCTTCTCTCGGCCTTCTCCTTCACACGTGACCTTAAAATACCCCGAGATGATAGCCAGGACCACTCTCGAGGAGGCAGGATCTTGGGTGGAATTCCTGCCGTTGCAAATGGCATATAAATCCACAAATATGGCAGAGGGGAAATTTGAAGACATATCTGAGGGATGGAGACGATAAGAAAATGTGGTTATGTATATGTATATGTATATATATATATATATATATATATATATATATATATATATATATATATATATATATATATATACATACACACACACACACACACACACACACACACACACACACACACACACTCCCTCACACACACACACTCGCTCACACACACACACACACACACATACACACTCGCTCACTCACACACACACACACTCACACACACACGCACACACACACACACTCTCTCTCTCCCTCCCTCCCTCCCTCCCTCTCTTTCTCTCCCACGTCTTAATCACAAACCTCCATGTGTTTATCAACATCTGAACATATACCGGGAGAGAGAGAGTGGAGGAGACGCACCCCCAATTCTGAAACACCATTTATAAATAAAGTCCGCATAGGGTCTGATCGATCCATTCAGTGACGTGACATCCGATGTCAATGCAAGAGCGAAAAAATATGAAAATATTGTCTATCGTGGGGAAACATTGTTCGTTACCGTGAGTGTTTATTTATAGCTCGGCATTTCATCAGAGTTGGTAAATCTTTGAGAGGCCTGGACATTGCGAAATTCAATTAAATTCGCAGGAGGCCTTCATATTGTCCAAGATCTGAAATATGGAGACTCTTCATGCCACTGCGTTTCATTTCGGGAAACGACGATTCATTCGGGGAAATATTATTTATTCTTTTGTGTGTGTGTGTGTGTGTGAGAGAGAGAGAGAGAGAGAGAGAGAAACCACAAAGCATAGTTACACAAGAGATCATACTTATTTTTTTTTTCTTTTAATCATGTTCAGGTATAATATCCTGCATAATGAGTTTTCAAAACACACTCATGATCAGAGAAATTCTTAAAAATATAGAGCCATCAACTCTATTCTTACGAAGCAATCAAAAAAAATAGTGTAAAAGTTTACTGACCAAAATTCTTTTCTCTTTAATGATAACATTTAGGAGCTCGACATGAAAAAAAAACTAAAAAACATCACACTTAAGTGAAGAGCAAAAGCGAGTCAAATTCATCCGAGAGATCGTATCCAATTTCAGTAAACTGATTTTCTCAGCTTAAGGCCTTCAAAGTTTTCTCCTCTCTTTGCCTCTCTCTCTCTTTCTCTCTTTCTCTATCTATCTATCTATCTATCTATCTTTCTTTCTGTCTGTCTCTCTCGCTCTCTCTATCAATCTCCATCTCTCTATTTCTTCCTTTCCCGCTTTTTTTCTTCTATCTGTCTCTTTCTCTCTCCCTCTCTCTCTGTCTCTCACCCTCTTTCCTTCCCTCCTTCCCTCCCACCCTCCTTTCTTCCTTCCTTCCCTCCTTCCTTCCTTCCCATCCTCCCTCTTTCCCTCCTACCCTCCCTCCCTCCCACCCCCCTCCCTCCCTCCCCCACACACACAAACACACAAAGCGGCCCCGCCCATCGCCATCTTAACTTCAGTCCCGACGCAACCAGTTCAGATTACTCAGAGCTTTCGTCAACAAGGACCTTGGGGCGGAATACGTTCTCTTCTGGTCGGGTGTTCCTTCCCTTGTTTTGGGTCTCGGTGGGGGGTGGGGGTGGGGGGGGGGGTCTTGGTACCACTTCGGGCTCGAGGTGTTGGGTTATGTTTAGCCCCAGGGAGTGTTGTGTGGTTTGCTTGTGTTTTAGGTGTCTGTCTGTCGGGTTCGTTTGGTTTTGATCGATTGGTTGTGTGATTGTTTGTTTGTTTGTCTGTCTGGCTCTTCTCGTGCACTTTCTCTTTTTCATATCCTTCGCCTTCTCAGTCTTTCTCTCTCCGTCTTTCTCTCTCTCTCTCTCTATCTATCTATTTCTCTCTCTCTCTCTCTCTCTCTCTCTCTCTCTCTCTCTCTCTCTCTCTCTCTCTCTCTCCTTCTTCCTTTCCCCCTCTTCCTCACCCTCCCACTCTCCCTCTCCTTCCTCCTCTGCATTTCCATCCCTGCAACTAACCTTGCAATAGCAACTTACATTTGTATCTTATGTCTGCTGCCATTGTTATTATGTCCATCGAATATTATTTGCATATGTATGCTTTTGTTATTGTATTCTATATAATGCACTCATCAATATAATTTGTATCTTTCATGTCATTCCAGTTGTTAAATAAATATCTTACCACATATACATATATACATACATATACGTGCGCTCGTTGCTTCATCTACCTGTCTACCCGTTTCTTACTATCACGTCAGACATACCAGTGTTGATTTGTCCTTCCCTTCGCAAGATGCAACACTTCCCTCATCACATTCTAAATGTCACATGTCACAATAAAGCACGTGATTCACATATATTCTCAGACAAATCACACATTGTGGTAGAGAGTCTCCTCTCGGGGAGCAGAGGAGCAACACCTCGCTCCTCTTCCTCGGAATAACACTCATTCCAACTTACTACTGTTCAAGTTTAAGCAATAAACCAAGAAAGCTGTTTCGGCCATGTTCTTCACACCCGAAGCCACGCTACTAATATACATGTAAAGTTCGCCATCACAGCTGTTTTACACTTCCCCCCTTCGATTTCCCTTTCCTTCTCCCTCTCTCCTCTCTCTCTCTATCTCTCTCTTCTCTCTCTCTCCCTCCCTCCCTCCTTCCCTCCCTCCCTCCCTCCCTTCCTCTCTCTCTCTCTCTCTCTCTCTCTCTCTCTCTCTCTCTCTCTCTAACTCCTTCTCCCTTCCTCCCTCTCCCTCCCCCTTTCCCTCTTCCCCCTCGCTTTCCCTTCCCCTCTCCTTCTCCTCTCGTCGATCTCTCAAAAATAATCACACACACACAAATATAAAAAAATAAATCTTATTTATGGATGCACTAATGCTTCGGGGAAATTACTCAAAGTATTTATATTAACCGTTAATGGATACTATGAAACCCAGAGGGAAAATGCTGGAAATGGAAAATATGAAATAATGCTTATCATTATTACATCCCGCCTTTCATATTATAAATATTTTCCCATTATAATTCATACATTTACCTATCTATTTATTTATTTATTTGTCTATCTATTATCTATTTCCCTATCTATCTATATATCTATCTGTTTATCTATCTATCTATTTATCTATCTATTTATTTATTTATCTATCTATCTATTTATCTATCTATCTATTCATTATTATTCATGGTTGTATATTTGTTAACCTATTTATGCGAGTGTGTTACGATAGGATTGGGTTTAATGTATATTTCATACGGTAACTATATCCTATGTTGTTGTGATGTTGATAGGGCTTTGAGGTAAGATCGTAATTTGATTATTAAGGAATAGGATATTTCTCTTCCTGGTTCGGTTTCTCTGCTTTTTTTTTTTTTTTTTTTTTTTGTCTCTCTCTCTCTCTCTTTCTCTCTCTCTCTCTCTCTCTCTCTCTCTCTCTCTCTCTCTATCTATGTGTCCCTCCGTTTGTCGCTCACTCCCTCTCGCTCTTTCTCTCTCTGTCTATCTATCTCTCCATCTGTCGCTCACTCTCTCTCTCTCTCTTTCTCCCCCCCCCTCTCTCTCTCTCTCTGAATATACATCAATCTCTCTATCTTTATATCTATATCTCCATAATTTATATCTACATATACACTTACCTACCCATTCTCATAATTATCTCTGATAGTCTATCTCTGTGCATATAACACTATTTTCTAGCAACTAATACTTTGCATATAATATTACCCAGACCTCGTATGGACACACATATGCCATTGTTACCAACGAATCACTCCATCCTTTAAGATTTCGATTGCCTAACTCTCTACACGTGGCAGAATCGGTTGGGCGTTGGCAACACTGGAGACTAGGCCCGTCGGCATCGTAGTTTATAGGTTTAGTTAGCAATATCGAGTGTTTAGAGGGAAGGGGAAATTATCCGATATCGACGCTGGCAATGCTTGCTCCTTGCCGGTCTTAAAGACGATTATCTTCCCTTAACAATCTCTCTCTCTCTCTTTCGCTTTCTCTTTCTTTTTCGCTTTTTCTCTTTCTCACGTTTCTCTCTTTTTTTATCGTTTTCTCTCTCTCTCTCTCGCATTCTCTCTCTCTCTTTCTACCTCTCCCTCTCCCTCTCCTTTTTTCTCTCTCTTTTTTTTCGCTTTCTCTCTCTCTCTCTCTCTCTCTCTCTCTCTCTCTCTCTCTCTCTCTCTCTCTCTCTCTCTCTCTCTCTTTCTCTCTCTCTCTCTCTCTCTCTCTCTCTCTCTCTCTCTCTCTCTCCTCTCACTCTCTCCTCTCACTCTCTCTCTCTCTCTCTCTCTCTCTCTCTCTCTCTCTCTCTCTCTCTATCTATCTCTCATTCTCCCTTCCTCCCTCTCCTTCCCCCTTTTTTACATGAAGTTCGAAAATTGCTGTAACGATCTGCAGAAATCCTACGACGTGTCTGAATTCTGGATAATCTGAAGGCAGATTTGCACTAATTGTATTGGCTAATTATATGCAATGATTTTCGATGTCGAGATTGAGGTGTGATTATTATACCTATGGTGCGGCTTAGTGTTATGGTGTTTTATAAGGATAAACGTTACAGAGGGGGGGGGAAGGGGGGGTGTAATGCTATTGGTATAGTGTCAACTCCCCCTTGCAGAGGGGTGCTGTATCAACAATGGTCAACACGCTATCTCATCCGAACAGGGGGGGGTGTGGGGTTGGTATGGGGATGAGAGGAATGGGGGGAGGGGGAGGAGGAGGAGGGAAGGGGAGGGCTGTTGTGACTGGGACGAAGGAAGTGAAAGAGAAATGCAGTATATTTTTTCACTGTGTCTGTGGTTTGGTGTGATGGTGTTTTGACTTAATCAATGGTGGGAGGGAGGAATGGGGGTGGAAGGAGAGAGGGAGGGAGAGAGGGAGGGACAGAGAGAAAGAGAGAGAGAGAGAGCAAGAAATAGAGAGCAAAAGAGAGAGAGAGACCAAGAAATAGAGAGAGGGCAAGAGAGAGAGAGAGAGAGAGACCAAGAAATAGAGAGCAAGAGAGAGAGAGCAAGAAATGGAGAGAGAGCAAGAGAGAGAGAGAAAGAGAGAGAGAGAGAGAGAGAGAGAGAGAGAGAGAGAGAGACGAGAGAGAGACGAGAAAGCCAAGAAAGAGGGGGAAAAAATACGAGAGAGAGAATAATTACATACAAAGAGCA
>BOPN01000780.1:36311-38811 GCA_017312705.2 Penaeus japonicus
ATATATATATATATATATATATATATATATATATATATATATATATATATATATATATATATATATATATATATATATATATATATATATGCATTGCGATGTAAATGTAAATGTAAGATGTAAATGAGAATAGGTAATTATATGATTCGAGATTGGAAATTAATCGTAATGACATCTTTTACCCAATGGCATGACGCAAGAGGGAAACAAAGAGGAGATGAGAAGGAATGGATAACAGGAGAATGGAATAAAGTATAAAAGGAAATGGTATAATGGTATATAATGGCATAAATATGGTATATAATGGTATATAAAAATGGTATTATAATGGTATATAAGATATATGGTATAATATAAATGGTATATAAAAATGATATATAAAAATGATATATAATGGTATAAATAATGTATAAAAGGAAATGTATAAAAAGAATGGGTAACAAGAGCATGGAATAATGTATAAAAGAAAAAGAAAAGAAAAAAAAGGCTAGATAAAGGTTAGGTTACAAGACGTGAGACAATCATTAATAGGATTATTCTTATCATCGTTATAATTTTCATTAACATCATTGCAATTAGCATTACCATCATTATCATTATTATTACTATTATTGCCATTATCATTTTCATTGTTATCATCATCATCCTTATCAATTTTATCATTATCATTGATGTCACCATCATTATTATTACTAATATAGTTATCACTATCATTATCATCCTCATCATTATATCAATATCATTACCATTATGGCAATCAGGATAGTAATCCTAATTATCATTGTTATCACCACCATTTTCATTGTTATCAGAACAATAAAAACGACATCAAAGGTCAAAAGATAGGTCGTACAGGTCGTAAAAATAAAGATAACCCAGGGCAAGAGGGCAGGGGGATGGGGAGAGGGGGGAGGGGGGGAGCGACAGGTTAAAGTAGGGGGAGAAGGGGGGGGGGAGGGACAGGCTAGAGGAGGGGGAGTGGGAAGGGACAAGTTAAAGTAGGGGGAACAGGACGATGGGCAGGCTAAAAGAGGAAGGGCAGCAGGGCAAGAGGCAGGCCAGAGGAGGGCAGCAGGGCAAGAGGCAGGCCAGAGGAGGGCATCAGGGCAAGAGGCAGGCCAGAGGAGGGCATCAGGGCAAGAGGCAGGCCAGAGGAGGGCAGCAGGGCAAGAGGCAGGCCAGAGGAGGGCAGCAGGGCAAGAGGCAGGCCAGAGGAGGGCAGCAGGGCAAGAGGCAGGCCAGAGGAGGGCAGCAGGGCAAGAGGCAGGCCAGAGGAGGGCAGCAGGGCAAGAGGCAGGCCAGAGGAGGGCAGCAGGGCAAGAGGCAGGCCAGAGGAGGGCAGCAGGGCAAGAGGCAGGCCAGAGGAGGGCATCAGGGCAAGAGGCAGGCCAGAGGAGGACAGCAGGGCAAAAGACAGGCCAGAGGAGGGCAGCAGGGCAAGAGGCAGGCCAGAGGAGGACAGCAGGGCAAAAGACAGGCCAGAGGAGGGCAGCAGGGCAAGAGGAAGGTCAGAGGAGGGCAAGAGGCAGGCCAGAGGAGGGCAGCAGGGCAAGAGGCAGGCCAGAGGAGGGCAGCAGGGCAAGAGGCAGGCCAGAGGAGGGCAGCAGGGCAAGAGGCAGGCCAGAGGAGGGCAGCAGGGCAAGAGGCAGGCCAGAGGAGGGCAGCAGGGCAAGAGGCAGGCCAGAGGAGGCGGGGCAGGAGCCACGAGGAGGCATGGAGCGGCCGCAGGGAATAATGGCGGATCAATGCCGAGCTCGGGCCATTATAGGAATCCAGGCACGCCACGACACCCTCGGTCGGGCCATTATATCGCGCGAGGGGCTGATGCGTAGGGTCGCGGGGCCAGTCAGGGTGGGCCAGGGTGGGATAGGGTGGGTCAGGGTGGGTTGGGGTAAGCCTGGGTGGGATAAGGTGGGCCAGGGTGGGTTAATGTGCGTTTGAGTGGGTCAGGGTGGGTTAGGGTGGGTCAAGGTGGGTTAGGGTGCGTCACGGCAGGTCAGGGTGGGCCAGGGTGGGTCAAGGTGGATCAGGGTGGGTCAGGGATCAGGGAGGAAGACCGGATTGTGTGTTAGGCGGCAGAGGTATTCCTGACGGAGATGAAGAGGCATCAAGCATAGTCTAAGTGGGAAGATGTAGAGGGCAGGGAAGGGGTTTGGGAGAGAGGGCGGGGATGGGGGCTGGGGGAGAACGAAGGGGGAGGGAGAGATGGAGGAGGTAGGGGAGAAGGAGAGGGGAAGGAGGAAGAGGGGGTGGAGAAGGAAGGAAGGGGAAAGGGAGATAGGGAAAGGGAGATAGGGAGATGGAGGGGAGGGAGAGGGAAGGGGAGATGTGTGAGATGAAGAAGGAAGGAAGGGGAAAGAGAGAGAAGGAGAGAGAAGGAAGGGGTGACGGGGGAGATGAAAAAAGAAGATGGAGGGGGAAGAAAAAGAAGCAAAAAGAGGCGGGAGAAGGGAAAGGGAAGGGGGGGGGGGGAGAGAAAGAAGGAGAAGGAAGAGGTGTC